>JANAVB010003398.1:12168642-12233642 GCA_029216955.1 Iris pallida | reverse complement strand
ACAGGAGAGTCCGCTGGGGGTGATGCGGATACTAATGCTGATACAGGGGATACAGTGTTGCCAGAGGTGCCCGACGAGGTAGTATTGGAAAGAGGAATGAGAAAGAAATCACAGCCAGTGCGATTACAGGATTTTGTGACAAATGTTGTTCGAAGTAAAAGTCCCCCCTTCACCACAGTTCATCTGTTCCTGTCACTTCCTCAGGTTCTTCGTATCCTCTAACACAATTTCTAAGTTATAACATATTTACTGCTGGACATAGAGATATTCTTGCAGCTATCACTGCAGGTGTTGATCCTACTTCATATCGCCAGGCCTCGCGAGATTCAGGCTAGCCCACAGCTATGCAAACTGAAATATAGGCTCTGAAAGATAATGGGGCATGGAGTCTTGTCGATTTGCATCCTAGGAATAAAGCGTTGGGAAGTAGATGGGTGTACAAAATAAAGTACAAATCCGATGTCAGTGTTGAGCGCTTAAAGGCACGGCTGGTTATGTTCGGTAATAATCATGTTGAGAGGATCGACTATTCAGAGACATTTGCCCCGGTAGCTAAGATACCTATAGTTCAGGCATTCTTGGCTGTTGCAGCTGTGTGAGGATGGACTTTGCACCAGATAGATGTGCATAATACTTTTCTTCATGGAGATCTGACAGAAGAAGTGTATATGATGTTGCCGCCAGGTTTTTCGCATAGTGAACCCAACAAAGTATGTCGCCTACGTAAGTCTCTATATGGATTGAAACAGGCACCACGTTGTTGGTTTGCTAAGCTTGCTGCTTCTCTGATATCCTATGGATTTATTCAATCTCATTCCGATTATTCCCTTTTCTCTCTTTTTAAAGGAAAGGTAGAGTTGCATGTTTTAATCTATGTGAATGATATGATTGTGTCTGGTAATGACACAGGTGCTTTAGATACTTTCAAAAAGTACCTTAGTTCTTGCTTTCACATAAAGGACCTTGGTGTGTTGAAGTACTTCCTTGGCATAGAGGTGGCTCGGAGTGCAGAAGGAATTTCCTTGTGTCAAAGAAAGTATGCTTTGGACATTATTTCAGAATGTGGCTTGATGGGGTCTCGACCTGCTGGCTTTCCCATGGAGCCCAATCACAAGCTAGCAGAATCGACAAGTCCAAAGATGGCGGATGCAGAGTCTTATCGGAGGCTGGTTGGGAGGTAGATTTATCTATCGTTTACTCGCCCTGACTTAGACTATGCTGTGCATATCTTGTCTCAATTCTTACAGGAGCCTCGACAAGATCATTGGCATGCTACTTTGAGAGTTGTCAGATATCTCAAACATGCACCGGGACTGGGTATTCTTTTGAAAACTGATTATGATCTTCGTCTTTCTGGTTGTTATGATTCCGACTGGGCCAGTTGTCCCTTGACTCGCCGCTCTGTTACAGGCTGGTTGGTGTTTCTGGGGGGGTCTCCTATTTCTTGGAAGACTAAGAAGCAATCAACTGTTTCCCGATCTTCCGCTGAAGCTGAATACCGATCTCTTGCTGTGCTTGTTTGTGAGTTGAAATGGTTGAAGGAGTTATTGGTGTATTTAGGCGTTCGCCAGGAGTCTGCTATGTCGGTGTATTATGACAGTCAATCTGCCCTGCACCTGGCTCAGAACCCGGTATTTCATGAGCGCAGTAAGCAAATTGAGGTAGATTTGCATTTTGTTCGCGATGCTATTCGAGATGGCACCGTAATAGCCTCGCATGTTCCTACTTCTTCTCAACTGGCTGACATCTTCACCAAGCCCCTTGGAAAGCATGTGTTTGATTCTTTCCTTCCCAAGTTGGACATTTGTGACTTGCATGCTCCAACTTGAGGGGGGGGTGTTAGATTATATTTGTAAACGTAAATATGGCCCATAAGCCCAAATGTAGACACTATATATATTGTAACAAACCCTAGCAATGAGAACCAGGCATTATTATTTCCTACAGTATGTGTCAGCTTTTGCAACATTATAGGAAGTAGTGTGGTTGTCAAGGTTCCTTCAACATACGAATGGTGGTGACGTATGTTGGAGATGTTGTAATCGTCTACAATTACATTATGACAACAATTGCATACACGAATGATGCCAAATACTACAGATGAGCCAAGCATTTCGAGATTTGTCTTCAGTTCATATGGAAGAAGATTAAAAAAGAGTCAAATTGAAGCATTTAGACATTGACGAGTTGATCACATACCCTCTCACGAAGGGAATAACAAATGAGTGCTTCATGGCGCATAATAAGTCTGTAGGACTTTGTCCATGGTGGTAGGCTTATAGACACTTATACCATCTATTTTAGAGAAACATTTTGTTTATATATATATATATATATATATATATATATATATATATATATATATATATATATATATCTGTGTGTGTGTGTGTGTGTGTGTGTGTGTGTGTGTGTGTGTGTGTGTGTGTGTGTGTGTGTCATCCGATCTTGGGCTACAACCCGGGCCGCGGCCTACGTCGCCCACCTACGCGAGAGGGGGGGCTCCGGCCGTCCAACCTCCATCACCACCGTCACTTCCACCATCATTATCTTTATCTCCATCTCTGTAACATCCAGTTTTCTGAAATTGGAGTATTTTTGAAAATTTATTATTTTTATTATTTATTAATGGTGTTTTAGTCATGATATGAGTGGTGATTATTAGTGTAATTAAAACTATTTCTAAGTCATGACTTATGACTTTGTGATTTAACTAGTATAACCCTAGTGTAAACCCTAGTTATTCCTTAACCTAGATGTTGCCATGACCATGTGAGCCTAGCCATAGGCTTAGAACATCAAATTAGTGATTTTAGCCTAAAAGGGTATTTTGGTAATTTACTAGATTTTATTTGAAATTATGTGTTTTTAATATTATTTAATTATTGTTAAGTACCATGATTGTTCCTAACCTAGTTTACCCTAATCTAGAAGTTAGCCACTAACCTAAAAGCTAGAGGATAGACATTAGTCATTGGTTAAAGTAGGGAAAATATCTAGATATTCACATATGTGATATTTTGCTTAAAACCCTCAAAATATCCTTGCTTGGCACCAAAAGTCCTTGCCTTCACCATGAAGAAAGGCCAAGGACACCCCCCCTTGCCA
Source organism: Iris pallida (assembly GCA_029216955.1). Lineage (NCBI taxonomy): Eukaryota > Viridiplantae > Streptophyta > Magnoliopsida > Asparagales > Iridaceae > Iris > Iris pallida. Next base: position 12,230,534 of record JANAVB010003398.1, on the reverse strand, counting down.
TGGCCGGCCAAAGGACTCCCTACACTACCACCCTTCCTATATAACCCCATCATATTTATTCATGATCATTTTACATGAATTAAAACCTAGAAAAATTCCCTTTCCTTCAAACCTCCATAACTTGATCATTTTTTATCTAAATTTACTCTAGTCTTTTGCATTGGGACCCTACAACATCAAGGGTGCTAAGGGAGGCTAGCAATCCAGATTTCACAAGCTTTGGGCATCACCAAGTGGAAGGACAAACACCCCCTCTTTATTGAGTTTCCTTGGAATTTGCATCAATAGGTAAATACACATAAACCTTGCTAATATTCTATTTTTTCTTCATAAATGCATGCATATAGGTCTACCCTAGCTCTGGGTCAAGTTTAGTGAAATCTAGGGTTGGTTTGGTGTCCGTATCGGACACGTATCCTAGGTTATAAAACCTTGTTTGGTGAAATACCTCAAAGAAATGGTTTTTGTATATTTGCAAAACTAATTACATATTCATGTAGCCCTAGACTTGTTGTTTACAACTACACTTGACTGAGCACGACACTGTGTCATTTTGTGTTAAAAAATCGACACGAACACGCTGCACACACTGTACTGCACAGTATGGCAGTGCCCTGCTACCCCACTGTTCGTGCACACTGCACAGGGCAGTTTGACACGCCAAAATTGGCATGGACACGGTGGCAATGTCTGCGAACATGCCCCCAAAGTTTCACAGTGTCTTGTTTTGTATCGGACACGCAATCACCCACGCACTGGACACCTACACTCACGTTCAGTCGAATTTTTGACTAGGACACGAGCCTCGTGTCCCATGCACACGAGTCGTGGACACGTATCAGGCTGGCATGTGTGTAGCCCATCATTGGGCGAACACCAGGACACAAGCACGTGGTGTGTCGTGTCCTGTGTCGTGAGCACGAGACACTCGACCGCGTGTACGACGCGGTTTGAACACGCGTATCAGTCATGTTTTTCACGACTGATACGGACCTCGTGTCGTGTCCTGGAGTGATGTGGACACGGGGCAGGCACTTGGACACGTGCACAACCCCTAGGTGAACCTTCGTGCACGAGCACGAGACACGTGAGTGTGTGTGTCGTGTCCTAGAGTGAGTTGCACACGTGCACGACACTGTGTATATTCGTGTGTATCAGTGTTTACCCGATTGGGTTTTTATGAGATTGGACACATCAAATTGTGTCGTGGTGTCGTGTCAGGCACCTAGGACACTAAGGGACACTAGGGGCTAGTGTTACCAACCTTGGGTTTGAGCCTTAGCTCGGTTTGGGTCGTGTATTTGGGTTTACCCCATCTCACTGTGCACAGTCCCATTTTCCTGATTTTTGGTATTTTTCCAGTTATTTAAATCCAATTTCAAAATGATTTTGATGTTATTTCTTTATATAAATATCTGTGTATATAGGGTATATACATAGTGTATGTGTTTGTGTGTGTGTAGGTAGAATTTAGGGGTATATACATGTGTGTACATATGTATATACATATATGTATATATATATAGGTGTGTGTGTGTGTGTTATTGTGTGTGTATGTGGGACTGGTTTCCAGTTCAGGAAACTGGAAACACCCCCCCCCATTGTATCAGTATCCTTCTCACTCTCTATCTCTTTCACTCTAATTCACTCTCTCTCATTTTCCTCTCTCTATATATATGTATTATATAAGTTTTGTATATATATATATATATATATATATATATATATATATATATATATATATATATATATATGTTATATATATCGTATTAGATTATATATTGTATCTATATATATAGATACCTATATGATATATGAGTATTACATAGACTATAGGCCTATGTAGTAATGTTGTATATATATATATATAAATATATATATATGTAAAGTTATATATATATGTGTGTATATATATATAAAAAAAAAAAATATGTGTGTATATATATATATATTATATAGAGATAGATACCAATATGGTATTAGCCTATGGAACCTAGTTACTAGCCTATGGCCAAGTTAGGGGTTGACCCTAATTTGTCTAAGTAACCCCTTGACCTAGGTACTCTAATGACCCTTGTTTGACTATTGTTGACCAAAGTCAACTATAGGTCAACCATGACCTAATTGACCTAGAAATGGCTAGATGAACATAGAAGGACTAGTTGACTAATGTTTGACTAAACCCTAGGCTATTAACTAGTTGGTTTAGGTTTGACCTATATATGAGTATATTATTGTGACTTGGGTTTTGTGGAAGGACCTATGTAGATTAAGATATGTATGGGGTTAAGTGGAATACTTAGAGGATGTGTCATGGGTTGAGTTAGTCTCATGGAGTATTGACTTAGATAGTTGACCATTGACCTATTACCTTGCTGACTTGTCTTTGTTTGACCAAAACCTTAGTTAGTCTAAGTTTGACCTAGACTTGACCCAGATTGATCATGTTGACTAGTATTTGACTAGTCTGACCATTGTTGACCAAAACCCTAGATAACTTGACTAGTTTGACTAGAATATTGACCAAGGGTTGACTTTAACCTAGATTTGACTAACCTTGACTTGTTTGACCTTGTTTGACTTTATTAACTTAGTTTGATTTTCTGTGACCTAGTATGACTTCCTGTGACCTAGTTTGACTGTTGAGTTGACCAAGAGTTGACCAATAGTTGACTTTTGACCAGATTGACCTAGAATCATGTAGTATGCATTGTATACTTTATTTTTACCATTGTGGATACATTGTGACTTGTATTGCTCTGATTAGGAGCCATACATCTCTCCTCAGGCAGTATATCCTCTTCAGACATTCAGTTATCAGGCGAGTACATTCTCTGACCGTTTTATACTTGCCAGGATTTATATTCTTGCTCTAGATTACTTTACTTGATGCTGACACGATTGTTATCACGGATTGGTACTATATGGATCTTTTTATGAGATGTTATCCCCCTCGGGAGCATCAAATACAGCATGTTTGTGCGTTTCACGAATCATCATGTATCTCTATGGTTCCATAGATTCACGAATCGCTTGTGACTCATGTACTCTCATGTTCACAAAGCCTCTCATGAATCACCCATTTATGGGCTTATCACGAATCTTAACATAACTTGAACTGATCCTTGTATATTGATTGGGGATGGGGGAGTGGAAATAGTCATGTGGATATTACCCCAGTAGCTGTAGTCATGAATCACTTTTAGCTGTAGTCATGAATCTCCTATGCCATTCACATGTCTATATTTTACTCTGACTCACTAGTCACTGCTAGTTCTCTATTATAGTAGATATTTTATTACAGTTATCTCTTTTACTACATGTATCTTCCTTCAGCGTTTCCTGTATTTTACTCTATTGCATGCTTTATATTTCCTATCATACTATGAACTGCGTGAGATGTATTGTGCTTGTTCCTGTCCTGACTGGACCTGTTAAAAATATTACAGAGGATGAGGATGAGGCCCTGGTGTCTACCTATTATGGAGCAGGACTAGATGATACTTATGTTGTGGACCCTCAGCAGGATCCACCTGCAGCTGAGGATGTTGCCCCAGTAGTCTAGGCTAGTTTAGCTAGTCAGTCTTTTTCATATTATCATTTTGTCTCACATTCTGAGTTCTATTTTGAGATGTCGAGATGTATAGACTCTTAGACTTATATTGTATTTTGGGTTGACATTCTGGATGTTATGTTATCCTAGACACTTGGACTTATTTCATCTATGCTACTGTTCTCTTTGAGTTACTGTCTATCTATCTATCTTTTATTTTTCTACCCTAGATGTGATTGAGATTGTTTTCTGTTATGTCACCTCCATTCGGAGAGTATATACTGTACAGGTACCTTTATATTGTTAGATGATTGACCTAGGATAGCGTTCTACCGCCGACACTGCGGCGTAGGCTGGACGTACCCACTTCTTGTACCCTTACTCTAGGGTGCGGGTCGTGACACGTTTTTAGTGGTGGCCCATGCAAGTCGAGTTTATGTAGTGGTATTCGAACTAGAGTACCACTACAGCCTGTGATAGGATTTGAGGAATAGGCTTAGAGAGAGTGGATACTCAATCACAATTAGGAAATTTCCATGAATGTGAACCTACTGACTTTTGTTCAAATTTGTATAATCTTCATATTGTCTTTGATACTATCATCCTTGTACCGTTATTGACTTCCTTGTTGATCTGTCTTCAGGATGGTGGAGACACGATCACAGCGTCTCGGTCCAGGTGACACCACTGAGAGGTCTGCCACCTCTCGTCCAGCTCACCAGGACCCGGGGACCATAACTCCCCTTACTCCAGCTCATGTGGGAGTTTCTACCATATTTGGAGGTGCACCTCTACTTATTCGGAGGACCATCCCAGCTACCCCAGACATGCCTCCCCTGCAGTTTCGTCAGCCACAGTTTCAGCAACACCAGCAGCAGTTCCTGCCGCCGATGCCATCTGGATTAGTGGATGCTGCACAGATGTTTTCATACTTCCAGCATTTCCTAGAGTCGCAGCAGGCCCAGCAGCAGCATCAGACAGCGGAGTTTACCAGGGGCATAAATGAGGCCCATCAGCTGGCTAGAGCGACGGTAGAGATGTTGGCTGTCCAGCCACATGTAGGATTGGGACAGCCGCGACAGCAGAGGATTCCGTGCATTCAGGAGTTCAAGAAGATGAACCCCAGGGACTTCTTGGGGACAGAGGGGATTCTTTATGCTGATGACTGGATTGAGCACATTGAGGAGATTTTCCGACTGGCGGAGATACCAGCCGGACTACAGATAGAGACAGCAGCCAGCCAGATACGGGATCTTGCCCGTACCTGGTATCAGACGGACCCGAGAGTAGGCACTCCAGGGCAGACATGGGGAGCTTTCAAGGAGCTCTTCAAGGGGAAGTTTTTCCTGGATCAGGCAGTCGGTGCCTTGGAGACCCAGTTCGAGAACCTGGTTCAGGGGAACCAGACTGTAGAGGAGTATTCCGGTGAGTTTTGCTGGTTGAACAGATTTATAGAGGGCCTTAGCGAGACAGCGAAGGCGAGGAGGTTCAGGAAGGGCTTGGTCAAGGAGGTCAAGTCCTTGACCAAGAGTGACAGGAATGCCACTTTTGAGGAGATTCTGGCAGGAGCGATGGCAGCTGAGGATGATCTTGAGCTGAAGCTCAAGAGGGGCCGCGATACACAGGAAGCCGGCAGTAGTGGAGGTCAAGCCAAGAGGCCTCACTATCAGCATCAGCAGAGGCAGCCACAACAGTATCAGCAGCCGAGGCAGCAGCAACAGGCCCCGAGACAGCAGACTACCAGTTGTCCCTACTGTAAGAAGCCGGGACATGGATGGGGAGAGTGCAGGAAGAGGTTGGGCTGGTGCCTACTATGTGGGGCAACGGACCACCAGCTGAAGGAGTGTTTCCAGTACATAGACAGAGTAGCACAGGGAGCAGCACTAGGAACAGGAGCCAAGGCTCTGGTAGGTCAGCAGAGGGGACCGTTACAGCCACAGCAGCAGAGATTTATGCAGTTTCAGCAACAGGCTGGAAGAGGCCAGCAGGGGCGAGCTTACGCCATGACAGTTGAGGATGCCCAGGCAGTTGGCGATATGCTTGCAGGTTCTGTTCTTCTCAATTCCATTCCCACCTTGTTTCATTATATCTATCTTGAAATCCAATTCCATCTGCTCCTACCTGTTTCTTTATTAGTGATAAGTTTTGACCTGGTAGTTCTTTTGATTTTTGTCGATTGTTTGTTTATTTCTTCATCTCTTACTTAGGAGTAGGAGTAGGAGTAGGAGTAGCTTTAGCTATTAATATAATTCTTGAATAACTTCTTTTGTTAAGAAATTTTTTTCCTTAAATAAATTAATTTATGTGTTATGCCTTTTGAATTAGAATTGATAGAGTAGCTCTGACCATAGAATGGTAACCCTTTTAGCCCTGTGATTTATTGTTTCCTTATCTTCCCAGTATATACCCATGACCAGGACTGTCCCACTTAACCTACCCTTATAATACTATTCATCACGATTTTTGGTTCAATTTAGGCCATAGACCTTTCTCACTCTAAATTATGATCATCATAGGCACATTACCGTGACTTTTAAATTAGGAGCACAAGACTAGTTATTTTCTTAAAACTGACTTCACATACATGACCTAGACATGACACTCTACACCCATGACCTTAGTGTCCCACTCAGGCATACCATTGTGTGCTTCATTTGCTTAGTACGATTTCCCTGACCCGAGACTCCATCCTGATTTACCCCATGGAGTTACTTTTGATTTTGATTTGAATTAAGGACACCTTATGGCCTAAAACTGCCAGCCAATTTTGGACATGACCCAGTATAGGTCTACTACCCATATTTTACTTATTGACCTTGTATGTTGCTAGGTAGTAGCTTCGACCCTGATTGTTGGAGGTTGACCTAGGAGGAGTACGACCATCTAAATTTCGAGGACGAAATTGTTTTAAGGAGGGTAGACTTGTAACACCCAGTTTTCTGAAATTGGGGTATTTTTGAAAATTTATTATTTTTATTATTTATTAATGGTGTTTTAGTCATGATATAATTTTTGGTGATTATTAGTGTAATTAAAACTATTTCTAAGTCATGACTTATGACTTTGTGATTTTACTAGTATAACCCTAGTGTAAACCCTAGTTATTCCTTAACCTAGAAGTTGCCATGACCATGTGAGCCTAGCCATAGGCTTAGAACATCAAATTAGTGATTTTAGCCTAAAAGGGTATTTTGGTAATTTACTAGATTTTATTTGGAATTATGTGTTTTTAATATTATTTAATTATTGTTAAGTACAATAATTGTTCCTAACCTGGTTTACCCTAATCTAGAAGTTAGCCACTAACCTAAAAGCTAGAGGATAGACATTAGTCATTGGTTAAAGTAGGGAAAATATCTAGATATTCACATATGTGATATTTTGCTTAAAACCCTCAAAATATCCTTGCTTGGCACCAAAAGTCCTTGCCTTCACCATGAAGAAAGGCCAAGGACACCCCCTCCCCTTGCCATGGCCGGCCAAAGGACACCCCTACACTACCCCCTTCCTATATAACCCCATCATATTTATTCATGATCATTTTACATGAATTAAAACCTTGAAAAATTCCCTTTCCTTCAAACCTCCATAACTTGATCATTTTTTATCTAAATTCACTCTAGTATTTTGCATTGGGACCCTACAACATCAAGGGTGCTAAGGGAGGCTAGCAATCCAGATTTTACAAGCTTTGGGCATCACCAAGTGGAAGGACAAACACCCCCTCTTTATTGAGTTTCCTTGGAATTTGCATCAATAGGTAAATAATCATAAACCAAGCTAATATTCTGTTTTTTCTTCATAAATGCATGCATATAGGTCTACCCTAGCTGTGGGTCAAGTTTGGTGAAATCTAGGGTTGGTTTGGTGTCCGTATCGGACACGTATCCTAGGTTATAAAACCTTGTTTGGTGAAATGCCTCAAAGAAATGGTTTTTGTGTATTTGCAAAACTAATTACATATTCATGTAGCCCTAGACTTGTTCTTTACAACTACACTTGACTGAGCACGACACTGTATCGTTTTGTGTCAAAAAATCGACACGAACATGCTGCACACACTGCACTGCACAGTGTGGCAGTGCCCTGCTACCCCACTGTTTGTGCACACTGCACAGGGCACTTCGATACGCCAAAATTGGCATGGACACGGGGATAATGTCTGCGAACATGCCCCCAAAGTTTCACAGTGTCTCGTTTTGTATCGGACACGCAATCACCCACGTACTGGACACCTACACGCACGTTCAATCGAATTTTCGACTAGGACACGAGCCTCGTGTCCCACGCACACGAGTCGTGGACACGTATCAGGCTGACACGTGCGTAGCCCATCATTGGGCGAACACCAGGACACAAGCACGTGGTGTGTCGTGTCCTGTATCGTGAGCACGAGACACTCGACCGCGTGTACGACGCGGTCTGAACACGCGTATCAGTCATATTTTTTACGACTGATACGGACCTCGTGTCGTATCCTGGAGTAACGTGGACACGGGGCAGGCACTTGGACACGTGCACAACCCCTAGGTGAACCTTCGTGCACGAGCATGAGACACATGAGTGTGTGTGTCGTGTCCTAGAGTGAGTTGCACGCGTGCACGACACTGTGTATATTCGTGTGTATCAGTGTTTACCCGATTGGGTTTTTGTGAGATTGGATACATCAAATTGTGTCGTGGTGTCGTGTCAGGCACCTAGGACACTAAGGGACACTAGGGGCTAGTGTTACCAACCTTGGGTTTCGAGCCTTAGCTCGGTTTGGGTCGTGTATTTGGGTTTACCCTATCTCACTGTGCACAGTCCCATTTTCCTGATTTTTGGTATTTTTCCAGTTATTTAAATCCAATTTCAAAATGATTTTGATGTTATTTCTTTATATAAATATCTGTGTATATAGGGTATATACATAGTGTATGTGTTTGTGTGTGTAGGTGGAATTTAGGGGTATATACATGTGTGTACATATGTATATACATATATGTATATATATATATAGGTGTGTGTGTGTGTGTTATTGTGTGTGTGTGTGGGACTGGTTTCCAGTTCAGGAAACTGGAAACCCCCCCCATTGTATTAGTATCCTTCTCACTCTCTATCTCTCTCACTCTAATTCACTCTCTCTCATTTTCCTCTCTCTATTTTATATATATATATATATATATATATAAAATATATATATATATATAAAATATATATATATATATATATATATATATATATATATATATATATATATATATACTTTACATATATATATATATGTAAAGTTATATATATATGTGTATATATATATATATATATATATATATCTATATATATATATATATATATATATATATATATATATATATATATATATATATATATATATATATAAAGTTATATATATTTTTTTTTTTTTTTTTTTTTTTTATATATATATGTGTATATATATATATATTGTATAGAGATAGATACCTATATGGTATTAGCCTATGGAACCTAGTTACTAGCCTATGGCCAAGTTAGGGGTTGACCCTAATTTGTCTAAGTGACCCCTTGACCTAGGTACTCTAATGACCCTTGTTTGACTATTGTTGACCAATGTCAACTATAGGTCAACCATGACCTAATTGACCTAGAAATGGCTGGATGAACATAGAAGGACTAGTTGACTAATGTTTGACTAAACCCTAGGCTATTAACTAGTTGGTTTAGGTTTGACCTATATATGAGTATATTATTGTGACTTGGGTTTTGTGGAAGGACCTATGTAGATTAAGATATGTATGGGGTTAAGTGGAATACTTAGAGGATGTGTCATGGGTTGAGTTAGTCTCATGGAGTATTGACTTAGATAGTTGACCATTGACCTATTACCTTGCTGACTAGTCTTTGTTTGACCAAAACCTTAGTTAGTCTAAGTTTGACCTAGACTTGACCCAGATTGATCATGTTGACTAGTATTTGACTAGTCTGACCATTGTTGACCAAAACCCTAGATAACTTGACTAGTTTGACTAGAATGTTGACCAAGGGTTGACTCTAACCTAGATTTGACTAACCTTGACTTATTTAACCTTGTTTGACTTTATTGACTTAGTTTGATTTCATGTGACCTAGTATGACTTCCTGTGACCTAGTTTGACTGTTGAGTTGACCAAGAGTTGACTTTTGACCAGATTGACCTAGAATCATGTAGTATGCATTGTATACTTTATTTTTACCATTGTGGATACATTGTGACTTGTATTGCTCTGATTAGGAGCCATACATCTCTCCTCAGGCAGTATATCCTCTTCAGACATTCAGTTATCAGGCGAGTACATTCTCTGACCGTTTCAATATACTTTATTTATTTGGATAAAATCTATTATAAGTTTAACTTATCCGTATCCGTGCTCGTATCCTGAGTCCGTATCGTGGCCATATGGATGTTGATTGATAACGACAAATTTGTAGAAACAAAGGAGAAAACCTCACCTAGATTGTGCTGTCCAAATTGAACCTGGACAATTGCCAATCCACCTGCCTCTCCAGGATACCCAGCCCACAAGATCGCCCCGATGGTCCGATCATCCTTCGCGAAGCTGACATCCACCAGACGTAGGTGCCACAGTTCACGTCCATTCCTGAAGAGAAAAAAATCTAAGGTTTTTGAAGCTCGACTAGAATTTAAATCAATCAGAGGATTATGAAACTCTCGATCAAATGACAGTCATATTTATTGTGCATTTGATTGACTCAAGTCAAACCGACTCAGCAATTTGTGTCGAGACTAATACTAATAATAGAGATGAAACGAAAATGACTTCGAGTCAGAATGAATCTGAAAGAAGAGTTACAACCAAAATCTATGGAATATGCGAGTCTGAACACAGATAAGGACATTAGGTTATTGGAAACAAATATATTCAAATAGGTACATAAGTACACCTATATTGCATGAATATAGATACAAATACTGGTGCATAGACGAAACAATATAGAGTAGGGTCTTCCATTTTCCTATGTCGGGGCAAGCATATTGCATGTTTTCATGGGAACAAAAATGGGCAACAAAACAACTTATATTACTTGTACACAATACAACATGAATATTATTTAAGGATTGAACCCTATAAGGTGACCAGCAGCATCATGCGTTACTAGAAGACATAAAATTGTTCGTATTGTAAACTACCTGAAACACCATACTCATAAAGTAATTTTCAATCTACATTCACTATAACACCCTTGACCCTGCACTTTCTTTGCATTTCAGATGTATTGGCATTAGTTGGAAAACATAAGTCTCAATTATCACCTTCTGTAAGAACAATTGACATATGTGAAGTTATGGGAAGGTAAATAAATGCACCTGCTTGGAATGACCTCAAAGCCAACTATGCGAGAATCATCAGTCTCGGGGTCGTTATGATACATGACCTTGAAGCTTAGGTGGTTATTGCTGTAATATTTGTCTTCTTTATTCTGGTAAAAAAGAATATTGACACAAAATATCAAGTTCACCTCAAGTAAGTTACCACAGAACATTAGAAAGCAACATATACAAACTTACACCAGCTAGCACATCTTTGTACCCAACACGAAAACCGTGTTCATAACTAGGCAATTGGCTTCCATCCCTTCTTTGTCTAGGGACCGCCACAGGAAGTTTATCCAGGATCCTATTAGATGCACCAAAGAATTGTTAAGCATTAGACAGATATTAGAATATATACAAATGTAAGTGTTTCTGTCAATGTTTAAATATGTGTAACACCCAGTTTTCCAAATGAGGGAAATTTTGAAATTTTGTGATTTTAATCTTTTAATAATAATATTTTAAATCATGATATAATTTTTGGTAATTTTAAATCATTTTAAAACTATTTTCAAATCATGACATATGATTTTGGTATTTTTATAGTGTAACACTAGAGACAGCTTAACCTAGAGCCTGACTATGTGATTAGGGTGTTTCATTTATCATTTCCAGTTCGAAGCTATTTTTGTCATTTTGAATTTAATTGAATTTAATATATATATTTGGAATTTAATATATTATTAAGAGTGGTGTGATTTTAATATTATTTAATTGATTGCCATGTTTTTTGATTAGCCTAACTTGGCTTGGACCCAACCTAGATTAGTCATAGATAGTCCCAGCTAACCATGGTTAGTGATTATTAGTATTAATTATATTTATTATAATTAATATGATTTTTAGTGATTTTTAGTGATTTTTGGTAGAATTGATTTTGACCCTATAGTTGACTTTGACTAGTGTTGACTAGAAGGCTAACCTAGTGGCTAACCTAGGTCTTGACTTTGTGATTAGGATTTGAAAACCTAGGTTGACTTAAGTTGATGAGGATTAACTCATTGGGATTAGTTTGGTAAAAATAGGAGCTAGTTTGATTAAGGAATGGCTTGTGAAGTCACAAGTCATTTTATGACTAATAGGCTTAATGGCCCATAGCCCACACCCATTGAACCAAGCCCTAACCCTAGAAAATCTGACCAGCCCCTATGGTCAGCCCCCCTATTTATATGCTCCTAAATTTAGGGTTGCCTCTTTAGGAAACTTTGCCATTTGGAAGAGGTGAGTCCCTATCTTTGTAAATCCTTAGAAAATCTATTTCTTCTCCAAATTCCTTCAAACAATTTGCATTAGGACCTAATGTTAGTATTCTTGCTGTTGTTGATGAGTATTTTCAGGGAACACACAATTTGAGGAAGTTTGGTGGTTTGTGGAGCTCTTCCCATTTGGGGATTTTGAACCATTGTTCACCTATAGGTATATCTCCTTCTATTGCATTTAGATTCTATTAAAAATCATTACTAGGATGCCCTAGCCCTAACCTAGCTATAGGAATAGCTAACCCTAAGTTTTGTGTCCAATTCGTGTCCTATTTGGACACGTATCAGTGACATGGTGCATGTGGTCGACGAAATGCCCCAAAGGACATTTCGGTTGAGTTTTAGAAATGTTTTTGAATAGAAATTAGGGTTTTGGTCTTGCTTATAGGTTTCTAGTGTCTTGATGTGGTTTTCGTGTCGTGTCGGGCCACGGGGGATACGGGAACACGCGGGTGCGTGCGCGCGCGCGCGGCATTGTGCGTGCCCTGCTACTCGGGGATTGCTGTGCAGTGCACACGCTATTTCAACACTTGATTTTTGACACAAACCTTGGGGCGACCACTGACACCACGTGTGTCAAGTGGCACGAACCCTTGTGTCGTGTCGAACACGTATTTGTACGTGCACGTGCACTGCACTGTGCGGTTCAGTGCACAGGGTGTTGGTGATGGTTTTAAATCGATTTTAATGAGTTTAAATTGTGTTTTATTTGCTATTTAGATTCTAAATATCATGTTTAAACTCTGTTATATTAAGGTGCACTTTAGGAATGGTTTTGATGGAGTTTTGGCTCGATTTTTGGGATTGAACTGCAATTTCTGATACATAGCTCTGATACTGAATTTCCAGTTTTTCCAATACTTTTTAATTCCCTATTGAGTTAGGTTTTTCACTAAATTGGGTTCCCATATGTTACATATCATGTTAACTAATTGTATGGCATGCAAGTTAGGCTTTGGAATGTGTAGAATGGGATTTGGTATTCGAGTTGGGTTCAACTGTATAGAACTGATACATTATTCCAGTTTTCTTTCCAGCAAATTGATCCTGATTTAAATGCCATTATCATTGTTAAAATTCTTCCTACATATTGGTTAGTATATATTGATGTACATTTGAATTAGTGTAGGCTATTGGAATTTGTAAATAGGATTTTAGTAGTTGAATTTGGTTCCTGTTATGTTTACTGTTGAACCTGGAAATTTGATTCCCTTTACATTACATGTGCTAACCTGAGATTGGGGGTATTATTGAAATGCAAACTGATCTCCTTTTGTTCTTTGGGTACTGAGTTTAAATTCTTTGATAACCTGAGATTTAGATTCACTGTTATGTAAAGCCTGTGAATCCTTTTAACTGATTTTTTCTTTCCGTTTCATTGTTCTTCCTAAAACCTATGTTGTTCCCAGATTTTTCCTTAATTGTGAATGGGGGAGGTTTGAATGTATGGACTGTTAACATTCACTTTTTAAACTGAAATGACTATAACCTGGGAAGAGTTCTGTATGTTTAACTGATATGAGACTGAGAGTTAGTTCTTAAACCTGAGAATTACTTTAGGGACTTGATTATTGGCTTGCATATGTACTTAACTGTTTTCATTTTCCCTTCCTTAACTATCAATCCTGAGAACACAATTACCTGAGATTCATTATAGTGAACCTGGGAATAGAATGTTGAGTTGGGGTAAACTGAATTCATTTCTGTTCATTGTTTACCAATGTTGTATTAAACTTGGTTTAGAAAGGATGGTTTCCCTTCGCAGTTTTCCTTTTTGTATTCACAAATAGATTTCCAGTTTTCCCAATTCCTGAAATGGCTTACAAAAACCTGAGAATGTAAACTGAGATTCCAGTTTTGTTTCCTTTGATAACCTTGGGTTTTAACTGTTAAGTTTGGGTATTGTTTTGATTGTAAACTGAATTCATTTCATGTTAATTGCTCTTCATAACCTGGGATATCAGTTTCCTGTTTTGAACTGTCCATACTTGATTATATTGGATTGTGGACTGATATATGGGTGACTGTTAACTGGAAATAAAATTGGTTTAATTAGTATTGTATTGAACTGCTATCATTTTAAAATCTGAGTTTTGGCTTGAGGCAATGGTTTGTTCCTCACCATTTCTCTATTCCACATGCATGCTTGTACACCGTCCACACACACACACACACACATACACACACACACACACACACACACACACACACACACACACACACGCACACACACACATACACTTGAATATGTGATTCCCCTCTCTCTTTACTTGTATCCTATATATTGTATCATAGTGTTGTACCTATATATATTAGTTATATACATATATGGTGTATGAAATGTATATATATATAAGGTACTGGTGGCATGTAATGTATATGTAAGGGATAGGCTATGTATATATGGGTTATGGTATGTCATGATATATGGGATTTGTGTTATGATGTGGTATAGAGTATGGATACCATATGTCATGATGTATTGTATATATATATTATATTATGTGACTAAGGCATGGCTTGGCATGGTGTTGCCTAGTTTAGTCATGGTATAACCTAGAATAGTTTGGTTAGACCTAGATTAGACTATTTGACTAGTTTGACTTTAGGGTTGACCAGAGTTGACCAAGAGTTGACTTTGGTCTAAATTGACCTAGATTCATGTAGAACGCATTGTAGTGCATATTATTTACCATTCTGGACTCGTTGTGACTTGTGCTGTTCTAATAGGAGCCAGACACCACTCTTCGGACAGTATATATTCTCCAGATTCTCAGGATATAGGCGAGTACATTATCTGATCATTTCATATCTTGTTTAGGATTATATTCCTGCTTTAGATTACTTTACATGATGCTGACACGTTGGAAACACGGATTAGTACTATATGGATCTGGTTGTGCGATGTTATCCCCCTTAGCGGATACATCGGGTATTCGTGTTCGTGTACTTTATCGGAAACATCGTGTACTCTTTGTATTTGTTACATTCGTGTACGAAACGTGTGAATCGTGTATAATCATGTATTCACATGACCTTCGTGTACAATAACATAACGTAGTTGGATCCTTGTGTATTGATTGGGGCGGGAGAGTATAAGTGGTTATGTTTTCAACCCAGTAGATTACTCGTGTACAACCTCTGTAGATTACTCGTGTATAACATCGTGCCGTCTACATAACCATCTTGTGCTCTGAATCACTAGCACTGCAGTCTCTCTCTTTTTATCATATTATTCTTCAGATCCTGTATCTTACTCTCTAGCATGTTTATATTTCCTAACCGGTTATGATTTTGTTGAGATGTACTGTACTCGCTCCCGTCCTGACTGGACCTGTTGAAAATTTTATAGTGAATGATGAGGCTCTGGTGTCTACCCCTCTTGGTGCAGCATTAGATATCACTAGTGGCTTGGACCTGCTAGCAGTTGATGATTTTTCCCTAGATAGGATGTCTTTATCTTTCTGGATTCTGTATTTAGATTCTGAGATATGTATTATTTTAGACACTTAGAATTCTAGATTGTATCTCTGTGATTCTCTGTTCTGGATATTTTATCTTTCATTATCAATCTATCTTACCTGTTCTACCTTAGCTGTGGTTGAGTTATATTTCTGTTATGTCACCCCCATTCGGGGAGTATAACTGTTATTACCTTCAATTGTTAGTTGTTGTCACCTAGGACAGCGTTCTACCGCCGACACTGCGGCGTAGGCTGGGCGTTGCCACGTCTCGTGCCCTTACTCTAGGGCGCGGGTCGTGACACGTTTTTAGTGGTGGCCCATGCAGGTCGAGTTATGTAGTGGTATTCGAACTAGAGTATCACTACAGCCTGCAGTAGGATTAGGATATGCTTTGAGGGTACTCAATCACAGTTAGGATTCCTTGAGAGATTCCTGGGATGACCCTTGAGAATCTTATTTAAACTTCAATTTGAATCATTTCCCTTGTTTTGTTGCTCTCACTTCTTGATTATCGAATTTGATTTTGTTGGATCGTTGTTGATTTTGATTTTCCTATCGAGATGAATTTTATGGCCTGAGTTACGGTACCTTCTGATAACATATGTTGACGGAATAACGGGGATAATAAACGTCTACTTGGTTATGAAACCTAGAGTTTATCGCAGCTATATTAGCTGGCGTAGCGGAAACATAGAGACCGACTTCGGATGTACGTATCTTGGTTATGAGATTTGGAATTTCTCGCAGCTATACTAGTCGGCATAGCGAGAATTCCAGACGACATGATTATAGAGGTGCATGCCCCTGTTATGGACTCTACCGTTTATCGCAGCCTTGCTTACTAGCGTGGCGAGGATTCTGAGTATCATGATTTTGGACAGACGCATATGATTATCAGATTGTATTTTGGAAAGGTTCTTAAATATATCGTCTCTATCTTCATTCCAGTTATTATAAATTGTTTCCATCATCATTTAACTTAGGAGTAGGAGTATGAGTAGGAGTAGTTTAGCTGTTATTATGAACCTTGTGTAACTTTTGCTATAAATTTCTTCCTAATACAATGAATCGGTGATTTTACTAGACCTTGACTTAGTTTTGATATTGTAATTCTAGTTCAAATGGTTCCCTCTTTAAACAGATAAGCAGAACAGATTTTAACAATATTTTCTCTTGCCATTATTTTTTGTATTACCTTAAAATATATATGTAGTGGACATAGATGCTTGCCTGATACGTATGCATGCTACACTTGATTACCAACCTATCTAAATGCATGTTAATATGATTGATGTTAATTTCTCAAAACCCCAATATGCTAATATAGTACAGTATCAGTGACTAGTTCTCCATTTCCCAGATTAATTTCGTAAATTAAATTTAAATTTCATGTTATTGGTTTTGCTTGCATCACTACACATGTATGTTATATACAGGGTTTCATTTCTTAAAGAAATTGGTTGAGTTTTGTGTTGAATTGTCAAATCTGAGACTATGTACATAGTAAACCCTTAACCTTGGATTCTAAGTGTTTAGTTCAAATTACAGTGTTAAATTATAATGTTTTGAGCCGTATACATGGTTGTGTGCAGGTATATAATGTTAGGTTCATACTCTTACATGTTAGGTTGTGGTCGTGGTAAACATTGAGTTGGTTTTGATGTTCGAATTTCTTCCAAATTTTGAAGACTGAATATATGTTAACATTTTACACTGCTTTCAATATGTGTAGTTCAATTTCGGATTAATATGTAATGTTGAACTAAAACTGAATGATTGAACCCTTTATTCCAAGTTTTAACCCATGTACACTTGACACTCTACACTAATGTTCACAACTGCCATGAAAACCTAACCCTTCATCTCTATGTTATGTTCATGTAGCCATATAGATATACTTATATATATGGTTAGCCATGCATGTTATGAGTAAATAGCTTGTGCCTTGTAGACTGCTTAACCAATATGCCATGAATAGTGTAACTTGATAGCTACAGTTGAGACTCAAATCCTCTTATACACTTTCATGTATATTTCACACTAACCACATCACCTTTACATAATGTTAGCTTTTCCCTCTAACCCTCTCTCTTCTATATATATTAGATTGTGATTGGATTCAATGCTATTGACTTTCGTCCCTTAAACTTTTGATTTGAATTTTATTAGTACCCCTTTTATATTTTAATTGGTTGTTGATAATTACCAGTTTTACAAATAGGATGGTAGACTGCTGTACAGCCTTAATGAGTGTTGTGTTTTTATCCCTTCCAGTATGGCACCCATGACCCGACCATGTCGCCTGAGAGCAGCTGCAGCTACTGATAGTGTGCTTCCACCTCCTATTGCTCAGGAGGTACTGACCCCTCAGGCTGACCCAAGGGTAGTGGCACCTCCCGCCATCGAGGAGGTGTTAGCATCCTTACCAGAAAATTTCCCTCCACCACCTGTTACTCAGGAGAGAGTGGCAGTCTCATCTGAGACCAAGAGTTCTTCTCCATCTCCTCCTCTGCCTCCAGGAGCAGTATCCCATACCATACCCTCGGCAGGTTTGTTTCCTGACGGAGCTCAGATATCCAGACTTCTCCGGGATGTGTTGGAGACACAGAGAGTTCAGGCTGAGATCCTGAAGGAGCAGGGTCGTGGAATCCAACTGCTGTGGGATTTGGTACATTCAGAAGGGGAGCCTAGTTCTAGGAGGTCGAGGAGAAGTGTATACCCAGAGCCCGGTGAGCACCCAGACTATCAGCCTAGACCAGCTAACCCAGTCCAGACTCCTGTTCAGCAGAGGCCAGCTGAGAGGGTGCCTACCTGCACCTTCTGTAAGAAGCCTGGACATGTATGGGACATCTGTAGGAAGAGAAGAGGAGTGTGCCTGTTATGTGGGTCAGCTGCACACAGGCTGCGAGACTGTCCTGCTGTACTTATCCCAGCTAGGACTCCGCCTTCGGGAGGGAGTTCCAGCCACCAGACTTAGTTGGAGGTGAGTCCTTGACCTGTATCTTAGCCAGTCTTTGACATTGATGCACCCTACCATATTGTTGTATATTTTGATGCCTTGTGATTGCCTAGTACTGTAGCATGTTGGTGTAACTAGATGAGACCCCAGACTGATATTACATGCCATGACCCCATAGGTTACATTTTTCCAACTGAATGATTTAATAAGGTTTCTGAGACTTTGATTGTGGGGGTTCGACCTAGAAGGGGTACGATCATCTTAATTTCGAGGACGAAATTTTTTTAAGGTTGGTAGGATTGTAACATCCAGTTTTTCAAATGAGGGTAATTTTAAAATTTTGTGATTTTAATCTTTTAATAATGATATTTTAAATCATGATATAATTTTTGGTAATTTTAAATCATTTTAAAACTATTTTCAAATCATGACATATGATTTTGGTGTTTTGATAGTGTAACACTAGAGACAGCTTAACCTAGAGCCTGACTATGTGATTAGGGTGTTTTATTTGTCATTTCCAGTTCGAAGCTATTTTTGTCATTTCGAATTTAATTGAATTTAATATATATATTTGGAATTTAATATATTATTAAGAATGGTGTGATTTTAATATTATTTAATTGATTGCCATGTTTTTTGATTAGCCTAACTTGGCTTGGACCCAACCTAGATTAGTCATAGATAGTCCCAGCTAACCATGGTTAGTGATTATTAGTATTAATTATATTTATTATAATTAATATGATTTTTAGTGATTTTTAATGATTTTTGGTAGAATTGATTTTGACCCTATAGTTGACTTTGACTAGTGTTGACTAGAAGGCTAACCTAGTGGCTAACCTAGGTCTTGACTTTGTGATTAGGATTTGAAAACCTAGGTTGACTTAAGTTGATGAGGATTAACTCATTGGGATTAGTTTGGTGAAAATAGGAGCTAGTTTGATTAAGGAATGGCTTGTGAAGTCACAAGTCATTTTATGACTAATAGGCTTAATGGCCCATAGCCCACACCCATTGAACCAAGCCCTAACCCTAGAAAATCTGACCAGCCCCTATGGTCAGCCCCCCTATTTATATGCTCCTAAATTTAGGGTTGCCTCTTTAGGAAACTTTGCCATTTGAAAGAGGTGAGTCCCCATCTTTGTAAATCCTTAGAAAATCCATTTCTTCTCCAAATTCCTTCAAACAAATTGCATTAGGACCTAATGTTAGTATTCTTGCTGTTGTTGATGAGTATTTTCAGGGAACACACAATTTGAGGAAGTTTGGTGGTTTGTGGAGCTCTTCCCATTTGGGGATTTTGAACCATTGTTCACCTATAGGTATATCTCCTTCTATTGCATTTAGATTCTTTTAAAAATCATTACTAGGTTGCCCTAGCCATAACCTAGCTATAAGAATAGCTAACCCTAAGTTTTGTGTCCAATTCGTGTCCTATTTGGACACGTATCAGTGACATGGTGCATGTGTTCGACGAAATGCCCCAAAGGACATTTCGGTTAAGGTTTAGAAATGTTTTTGAATAGAAATTAGGGTTTTGGTCTTGCTTATAGGTTTCTAGTGTCTTGATGTGGTTTTTGTGTCGTGTCGGGCCACGGGGGACACGGGAACACGCGGGTGCGTGCGCGCGCGCGCGGCACTGTGCGTGCCCTGCTACTCGGGGCTTGCTGTGCAGTGCACACACCATTTCAACACTTGATTTTTGACACAGACCTTGGGGCGACCACTGACACCACGTGTGTCAAGTGGCACGAACCCTTGTGTCGTGTCGGACACGTATTTGCACGTGCACGTGCACTGCACTGTGCGGTTCAGTGCACAGGATGTTGGTGATGGTTTTAAATCGATTTTAATGAGTTTAAATTGTGTTTTATTTGCTATTTAGATTCTAAATATCATGTTTAAACTCTGTTATATTAAGGTGCACTTTAGGAATGGTTTTGATGGAGTTTTGGCTCGATTTTTGGGATTGAACTGCAATTTCTGATACTAAATTTCTAGTTTTTTCAATACTTATTAATTCCCTATTGAGTTAGGTTTTTCACTAAATTGGGTTCCCACATGTTACATATCATGTTAACTAAGTGTATGGCATGCAAGTTAGGCTTTGGAATGTGTAGAATGGGATTTGGTATTCGAGTTGGGTTCAACTGTATAGAACTGATACATTGTTCCAGTTTTCTTTCCAGCAAATTGATCCTGATTTAAATGCCATTATCATTGTTAAAATTCTTCCTACATATTGGTTAGTATATATTGATGTACATTTGAATTAGTGTAGGCTATTGGAATGTGTAAATAGGATTTTAGTAGTTGAATTTGGTTCCTGTTATGTTCAGTGTTGAACCTGGAAATTTGATTCCTTTTACATTACATGTGCTAACCTGAGATTGGGGGTATTGTTGAAATGCAAACTGATCTCCTTTTGTTCTTTGGGTACTGAGTTTAAATTCTTTGATAACCTGAGATTTAGATTCACTGTTATGTAAAGCCTGTGAATCCTTTTAACTGATTTTCCCTTTCCGTTTCATTGTTCTTCCTAAAACCTATGTTGTTCCCAGATTTTTCCTTAATTGTGAATGGGGGAGGTTTGAATGTATGGACTGTTAACATTCACTGTTTAAACTGAAATGACTTTAACCTGGGAAGAGTTCTGTATGTTTAACTGATATGAGACTGAGAGTTAGTTCTTAAACCTGAGAATTACTTTAGGGACTTGATTATTG
Organism: Iris pallida; assembly: GCA_029216955.1. Lineage (NCBI taxonomy): Eukaryota > Viridiplantae > Streptophyta > Magnoliopsida > Asparagales > Iridaceae > Iris > Iris pallida. The sequence goes on along the minus strand of JANAVB010003398.1, from coordinate 12,209,222 downwards.
GCTTGTATATGTACTTAACTGTTTTCATTTTCCCTTCCTTAACTATCAATCCTGAGAACACAATAACCTGAGATTCATTATAGTGAACCTGGGAATAGAATGTTGAGTTGGGGTAAACTGAATTCATTTCTTTTCATTGTTTACCAATGCTGTATTAAACTTGGTTTAGAAAGGATGGTTTTCCTGCACAGTTTTCCTTTTTGTATTCACAAATAGATTTCCAGTTTTCCCAATTCCTGAAATGGCTTACAAAAACCTGAGAATGTAAACTGAGATTCCAGTTTTGTTTCCTTTGATAACCTTGGGTTTTAACTGTTAAGTTTGGGTATTGTTTTGATTGTAAACTGAATTCATTTCATGTTAATTGCTCTTCATAACCTGGGATATCAGTTTCCTGTTTTGAACTGTCCATACTTGATTATATTGGATTGTGGACTGATATATGGGTGACTGTTAACTGGAAATAAAATTGGTTTAATTAGTATTGTATTGAAATGCTATCATTTTAAAATCTGAGTTTTGGCTTGAGGCAATGGTTTGTTCCTCACCATTTCTCTATTCCACACGCATGCTTGTACACCCTCCACACACACACACACACACATACACACACACACACACACACACACACACACACACACACACACACACACACACACACACCCACACACACACACACACACACACACATACACTTGAATATGTGATTCCCCTCTCTCTTTACTTGTATCCTATATATTGTATCATAGTGTTGTACCTATATATATTAGTTATATACATATATGGTGTGTGAAATGTGTATATTTATATAAGGTACTGGTGGCATGTAATGTATATATATATGGGATAGGCTATGTATATATGGGTTATGGCTTGTCATGATATATGGGATTTGTGTTATAATGTGGTATAGAGTATGGATACCATATGTCATGATGTATTGTATATATATATATTATATTATGTGACTAAGGCATGGCTTGGCATGGTGTTGCCTAGTTTGGTCATGGTATAACCTAGAATAGTTTGGTTAGACCTAGATTAGACTATTTGACTAGGTTTGACTTTAGGGTTGACCAGAGTTGACTTTGGTCTAAATTGACCTAGATTCATGTAGAACGCATTGTAGTACATATTATTTACCATTCTGGACTCGTTATGACTTGTGCTGTTCTAATAGGAGCCAGACACCACTCCTCGGATAGTATATATTCTCCAGATTCTCAGGATACAGGTGAGTACATTCTCTGATCATTTCATATCTTGTTTAGGATTATATTCCTGCTTTAGATTACTTTACATGATGCTGACACGTTGGAAACACGGATTAGTACTATATGGATCTGGTTGTGCGATGTTATCCCCCTTAGCGGATACATAAGGTATTCATGTTCGTGTACTTTATCGGGAATATCGTGTACTCTTTGTATTTGTTACATTCGTGTAAGAAACGTGTGAATCGTGTATAATCATGTATTCACATGACCTTCATGTACAATAACATAACGTAGCTGGATCCTTGTGTATTGATTGGGGCGGGGAGTATAAGTGGTTATGTTTTCAACCCAGTAGATTACTCGTATACAACCTCTGTAGATTACTCGTGTATAACATCGTGCCGTCTACATAACCATCTTGTGCTCTGAATCACTAGCACTGTTAGTTCTCTATATATTGTAGCTATTTACTTACAGTCTCTCTTTTTTTATCATATTATTCATCAGATCCTGTATCTTACTCTCTAGCATGTTTATATTTCCTAACCGGTTATGATTTTGTTGAGATGTACTGTACTCGCTCCCGTCCAGACTGGACCTGTTGAAAATTTTACAGTGAATGATGAGGCTCTGGTGTCTACCCCTCTTGGTGCAGCATTAGATATCACTAGTGGCTTGGACCTGCTAGCAGTTGATGATTCTTCCCTAGATAGGATGTCTTTATCTTTCTGGATTCTGTATTTAGATTCTGAGATATGTAGTATTTTAGACACTTAGAATTCTGGATTGTATCTCTGTGATTCTCTGTTCTGGATATTTTATCTTTCATTATTAATCTATCTTACCTGTTCTACCTTAGCTGTGGTTGAGTTATATTTCTGTTATGTCACCCCCATTCGGGGAGTATAACTGTTATTACCTTCAATTGTTAGTTGTTGTGACCTAGGACAGCGTTCTACCGCCGACACTGCAGCGTAGGCTAGGCGTTGCCACGTCTCATGCCCTTACTCTAGGGTGCGGGTCGTGACAATATGATAAAACAGTCTTCTTCAGGAGACCAAAAGTAGCTATGCTCGTGTCATCTAAATCAGACTTCACGAGGTATCAAAACATATTGGATATGCTAACAACGTGCAAAGTGGAGAAACAAAAGCTCATATAAGAATTGGTTGCTCCTTGCATATTGCAGAACGAACAACCACTTATATGGAGCAAACCTCTAGCTTAGCAATAAATTTATAAGGCAAAAAAACTAAAAACAAATATGATGTTATACTTATATATTAACTCGGTACTCGTCGTCAAACTTCTCTTTGAAATTTTTTGCTGTCTCTTGGTTGAGCTTCTTACGGCAAGCAACTTTGCATGACTCGTCCGTGTTCATCTTAAACTGAGACAGAAATCAAACATTTGTAAGATAAAAATACATGTTAAATAATTAAAGTTCATAATCCAGCTGTACTACATGAAGTAGTATATATTTGATAAGAGTCAAGATGCAAGAAACTAACTGTATAGAGAGATTTCTCAATCCGATCACCATGAAGAACCTCTCCCAAATTCTCAGCACTGTTCTCAATCTTGGCGGACTTACAATAGTCTAAGAAGTAATAATCATACAGGAGTTGTGTCATTGTGGATGAAAGTTTGTTTACTTTCACCTGTAGCTCATCACCCTGACCAAAGAAAATACACAAAGAGCTAAAGTCATATTGAATATATTCTAAACTATGTAAATTCCATCTGAAACTCATCTTCTCCCATATATTCAAATAAAATTTTCAAGTTCTACAGAGAAGGGAATGGCAGGTTGTAAGGATTTATAAATTACTATATGCAATAAGTTATTCACACTAAATAAAATAGGTATCGGTAAATATGAAGGGTTAACATTTGTGCAGATCAACTGTAAAAACCAAAGATGCCCTCCTGCAGCTGCATTAACAAAGACTCATCCATGTCCGGTACCACGGGCCCGGACAGGGCGTTCCTCTGCAGCTGGAGCGACTCGAGCGGGAAGTCGAACACGCAGGCCGGCACGAGCCCGGTGAGCCGGTTCGCGCTCAGGTCGAGGTAGTTGAGCCCCGTCAGCCTGGGTAGGACCCAGTCGACGCGGCCGGTCAGAAGGTTCGACGAGAAGGAGAGGTAGCGCAGCGTGGCCGGCAGAGCCGGGATCTGGCCGGAGAGGTTGTCGAGGCGGACGAGCACGGACGAGTCCGAGAAGTACGGGATCCCGCCGAGCAGAACCCTTTCGCCTGCCCGGTATTGTAGATCACCACCACCACCGTATAGCCCAGCATCACGTGCGACACCACGCCGGAGAGGAACGTCACGAACCCGCTCCCTATTTTTGTCGGAAGGAAGAAGAAATTAAAAACCCTAGCCCTAATTTTGAAGAGAACGGGCTCTAGGGTTAGGGTTTTGGAGTTGGGGTAAAGGAAGGAGAAGAAGAGGAGGAGAGGAGGGTGTTGCTGAACTAGAGGCAGGGTTTTAGATCTATCCTTAGGATTTTGGAGTTGGGGGAGAGAAGGGAGGAGAAAGGAGGAGAAGGAGAAGACCGACTAGAATTGTGGGAAAGAAAATTTTTTGTTGAAGCGCGCACAGAGTGTAGAAGGATTTTGCCAAAAATTGAACTTAAAAAATATTACAAGTTTGCCACCGCTCTAAAATATTAATTATGTTTTATTTTATAACCGTTATAAAAAGTCCAGAATTAGCCCAAACCGTCATAGAAAAAAGGTATTTCAAACTTTGATAACGCTTAGGTATCAGGCGTCATCAATACGTCTTGTCGAGCATTATTAATAGGCCTTTTTGTTGTAGTGTAAGTTAACTAGGTGCCTATTACCTAGTATAGGTTAGCATATTGAATCTAAAATTTTGACTTTTCATTAATTTTAAATCTAATTTACTTAAAATCAGCATACGTGCTGAATATTGATTCTAATTTTGTGTATATATAAGTAAAATGGGTTTGATTACTAGGTAGAAATTAAGTTTGTAGCACTACTTGAATTATCGAAAATATGTTTTATAGCAAGTATTGCTAAGTTTGGAAGTGCATGCTCTCAATTAAGAAATTTTTATTATATATAGATAATCACTATCTTAAGAATAAGATATTTGATATACAAGGCCTACTAAATGTACTTCCTCTTGTATGGTTGTCATTTAGTGTTTCGTGTAAAATTGTGATCTCTGACTTGCCTTGAGTTTTCTGGACTTGTGTTGTTACTCCGGACCAAAACTAATTGCTAATCGCTAAGGTACTGTCGCGCATTGGTAAGAAAGTTATCAGTTATTACTTGTTCACACACATATATATATAACTGCGTGAGAATTTTCGGTGTTGAGAGTTTCTCCACCGAAGGGGTCGCCGTACCCAGAGTTTATATATATATATATATATATATATATATATATATATATATATATATATATATATATATATATATATATATATATATATATATTTTTATATATATATATATATATGTGTATGTATATATATAAAGTTTGTTGAATGTTATAATCAGTATGTTGAAACATGCATGAAGTTGATTCACTCACTTGAATGACCATCTTCAACAACCATAATTACATAGAAGATGACATGGAGCACATCCTATGAATCTGCTAGATATAATGGTAATACGTTATGAACAACGACAATAATACGAGCATTTATATATCGTCTTGAAAAGTTAGGATGGGGTTGTTGACTATTATGAATAGTATAACCGATTTAGATAATTTTCATCTTTTATGACCTAGGTAGAGCCAAACTAATCTATAATGATTGTCACTTATGGATGGACAACACGAGGATTGGTAAGCCAAGTGGCAAGTACGATTATAAGGGTAATGTCAGCCCCTGTTTTTCAATTTTTGTTTAATTAGTGTTAATTAGATATTAGTGGCCTATTTAACTTAAAAATAATTTATTATAATTATTGGGAATTTTTTTAGATTTTTAAATGATTTTTAAATAGGTTTTAATTACTTAAAATAGGAGTTTGCACTATACTAAAATGTTTTAATATAGTTTTGTAATTAATTCAAATATTTTAATTAGTTTTTGTAAATACTTGAATTGTTTTAATGTCAGTTTGCAAATGTTATTTGCAAACTTAACCTAGGGAGGGACTTAAACCTAAATTCCTAAACTCCTAGGGACCTAAGTGCTAAATTCCCTCTCTCCCCAACCCGATCACCGCCTTCCCCTAATTCTCCGGCGACCTTATCGAAACTCTAACCCTAACCAGACGTCCCCACCGTCTTAGCTCCCCTATAAAATGACCCCCTCACTTCCCTCGACCCACAACCACCACCACGACCCATCTCAGCCCAGCTCCGCCCACTTCCTCCCCCATTTAGCTTCGTCGTAACCCTAGCTCCGACCATCTCCCGTCCAGCCTCCACAACAGTCACCACCACCATCAACCACCACCCAACGGTTCGCCACGACGAGCTGAGTCCAGCGCTACCTGAGCGCTACCGTCACGACGCCTCTAGCCGCCGTCAGCACATTCGACGACCCCCTCCCCCCGACGCCGGACACGTGAGTAACACTTTAAAATCGTGTCGTGCGTGTCTCAAATCAACACACGTGGTTCGTCCGGACACGACGACCCCAACCCTGTGCTCGGACACGCGTATTAGGACTCGTGCGTGTCGTGCTTGGCACTGATACAAGACTCGTGTCCCTAACTGTCAGGACACGAGGATACGAGAATAAAATTCGAACGGATTAACGGGTTCGGATTTGATTTATCGGGTTTAAACCCATAACCAACGCGACTTAAAACTAAAACTAACCCATTACTCACAGATGAACCGAAAGGCTCATGTGGCCAGCGCGTGTGGACTTAAACCCCCCTCCCCCTGTTCCGCTTGGCCGAGCTCGAGCCTTAGGCTCAGCTTTTCTTTTCTTTTCTTTTCTTTTTCTTTTCTTTTTTTTCTTTTTCTTCTATATTTTACCTATATATGTATAAATGTATTTATGTATATATGTTACAAATATATGTATATATGCTATATATGCATATATTTCCTATATATGTATTTTACCTATACATATATATATTTCCTATATATGTATATTTTCTTATATAAATCTATTATGTTGTATATATACATATGTATATGTATATATATATGTTATACATTTTTTTTTTTTGTATATATATATGTTATACATATATTTGTATATATATATATATATATATATATATATATATATATATATATATATATTTATATATATATATATATATATATATATATATATATATATTTATATATATATATATTTATATATATATGTATATATATATATTTATATATATATGTATATATATATATATATAAAATATATATATATATATATATATATATATATATATATATATATATATATATATATATATATATATAATATGTGTATTTTCTTGATATATGTATATATTACCCTTTTATGTATATATGTATGGCATAAATGTAATTATATGTATACATAGCTAATTTAGCCTCTACAAAACTATGTAAAAGTTGTACTTATACTTTATGTAAATAGACTTATGGCTAGCATGTACATATACCTTATTAAAATATTATTATACTTTTTGCACTTACATATTTTTCCTACAAATTATATTTTATGTAATTACTGCAACCATTTGGTGTCCAAGCCTAGCATGGATTTTGGGCTCAAATGTGTTTTCACACATTCAAGACCTGTACAAGTCATATTGGACTTGATTCATGGCCTTGGGTCCTGTATTTGAACTCTGGTTCAAATTATGTACATGGACAAAATACGAAGATAATTAATTATTTAATTTTAGATTGTGTACCATGTTGTTTTTGAATTTCTAAAAATACTTTACTTGCTGTTAAAATTCTAGAAAAATAGTATTTAGATACTATGTTAATTTAGCTAATTTAGGATAATTTTTACAGTATTTAATTTACAGTTTTGCTACTGTTTTGACGTATAAAACCAGAACTCATTTTCTGTGTACTTATGAAAACTTATTTTTATAAAATATATGTACTGGTTAATAAATTCTAGAACAATTATAATAAATTTCCATAATTAACAAGGATCATTTTGGTACTTTATTTTATGTAAAATTGAGCTTTTTGTCTATCTCAAAAATTGTTGGAACATAGTGTACAGTTTGATTTAATTATGGCGTAGTTACGACTTGCAACTTTTTGTGTTATTTCGAGTTATAGTCGTATTGAACCTCACTCCGCACTAGTGTAAAGGCCCTAGAAAGTTAGTTATAGTATTGTGTCATCCCGCATTGGTCTCCTATGCTAAAGTCACTATTTGGCTGGGTGTCCAATCAGAAAGTCGTGTTGCACCACTAGTATTTTAGTGTTTAACTTAGTGTAAAAAAACTAAGTTTATTTATTTATTTCTACAGTGACGAGTTACCAGGCATCTATAGCATTTTTATCGTTGCTTTGCTTTGCTAAAGGCAAGTACCTCTACAAACTTTACATACTGCTATAAACAATAAACTGTGATTTAACAACCATGTTAAATGTTGATCCTTAGGGTAGCAAGTTAAAACTTTGCATGTTGTATTACTTTCAGTCTCTGCCATGTTTAGGACAGCTTTCATATCTCTCACATGTTTAAACAACGGGTTAAGGGGAAACTGTTAGTAGTGTACGTGAACATGACCCCCTTCTCCGTATGTATTTACCGCGTATGGTAACATTCTATATGTAACTTTGCCGTATGTTCTGATCTCGCGTTTGTGTTTGGATATACACCGATGCCGTTCATGCACGTACGTGCATGCCAGAAAAACTTGATATGTGCCGCTGTACATCCTATTCACCTATTAAACGATTCACGTACATAATACAGTTTTAAACTTTTAAACTATATGTTGTCATTTCTAAAAGAACCAATTAAACCATGATATGCCATGATTCCAGTTTATTACATTTCTGTTCATGCTTCGTATATTTAGTTTGCTAGAATCAGTACTTGCTTCCGTCCTGACAGGATAACGTTGTAGGTATCCTTACTGAGGAGGAGTTGCTCTGTAACCCAGATTATGGAGATACTGCCGAGGACCAAGCTTTGTCTTACGAGGATGTACCTGCGGAAAAACTCGTCTAATTTGTGTAGTTGCTCGAGATATTTAGTGTAGTCATGTATTAGACTACGTATTTTGTAACTGGACCTGTATCCAGTTTTACATTTTGGACTTGTACTGGGACTCACTATTCTATGAGATGACTTTTGTGTTTGGAGCATTTATGACTCTTTATTACTTATAGAACTGTTAGCACATTTAGTCTTATCTTGTTATCTCTAGAACAGCTTACTGCACTTTATCTCAAGCGCAGGCTGGACATGACTCGGCTCGGTCTACCAATTTGGGTAGCGGGATGTGACATGTTTTTAGTGGTGGCCCATGCAGGTCCTGACTAAATTATTTGGTTACGTTATTGTACCAAGCCTGCCTGCAATTAGGAACTTAAGGTAATTAGACAACATTAGGAATGACGCTTAGAACACCTAGAGAAATACTAGAATTGCAACGTAGGAAATACATCACATGCTTGCTATTATAATTAGATTTTCTTGTCTATAATTGTTTACTTTAAAGAGTCCTTATAAGTCCTTTTTATTGTAATTAGATGGTGCTCACCCGTTCATCACAGTATGTCACACCTGAGAATGGCACACTCCCTATCTAGTCAGCTGACCAGTTGATCGATACACCTCCACCTCCACCCACCATATTTCCCCACTCCACAAATCCACAAACCCAGATGCCTCCACCACCTTCCACATCACAGTCCCAGCAGGACCCGATACTCCCACCACCACCTATCACTATACCTACCCAGGTTTTCGTCACACTCGACGGGAACCAGCTGCTCACTCTGATCCAGGGGTTCCGAACGACCCATCAGGAGCAGACCACCCTACTCCGCCAGAGCATGGAGCGTTCTGAGGAACGTACCGTGGTCCCACCACCTGTAGAGCCACGACAGAGAGCAGGGACGATCAAGGACTTCATGGGTCTGAATCCCAAGGAGTTTTTAGGGACTGAGGGCATAGTTGTAGCAGATGACTGGCTAGACTCGATAGAGAGGAAGCTCATTGGAGCTAGGTTGCCGAATGACCTCCAAGTTGAGGCAGCAGGATTTCTGCTGACATACTTGGCAGGAGTTTGGTTCCGGAATGAGCCGCTATTCGCGAGAGGGAGGGCTACTTGGGATCAGTTCAAGACCCAGTTCAAAAAGAAATTCTTCTCGACCACCGCTAGGGTAGCCATGGGGCTACGATTCCAGAACATCCAGCAGGGGAACCGTTCTGTTGACGAGTATGCGACAGAGTTCAGTCGCCTGAGCCGTTTCGCTCCTAGTTTAGTTGCAGACCCTGAGGAGATGACGCGTAGGTTTTGCCATGGTCTAGTTCCAGACATTGGCATTCTTATAGTGGCGAACGGTACGACTGACTACTACCAGAGCCAAGAGTTAGCCCGGAGCATAGAGGAGCGTCTTCAGTCTTACAAGAGGCCGGCTTCTGTATACCTCGAGGGACCGTCCAAGCGTCAGGCTTTCCAGCAGAAAGCACCGATGCCACACCAGCAGACTTACCGTCCCCCTACACCACATCATTAGACCCTGCCAGTTAGAGCCCCGGGACCCCGTCAGCAGCAGAAGGGAGCTTTATGCACATTCTGTAAAAGGGTAGGCCATGACGCTTTCGTCTGTAGGAAGAGATTGGGGGCAGTGTTTAGCTTGTGGGGCTGCCACCCATCAGCTTCGAGACTGCCCAGTAGCGAAGCCTAGAGGGCCGCTTCCGACTCAGCAGCAGAGGTTTGGGCAACATCTGCAGCAGCAGAAGGGACCCCAGGGGAAGGCTTATAGCCTAGCCCTTGAGCCAGAGTAGGAGGAGGTTTCGGACCCAGATTATTTAGCTGGCGTCATCACATGCCATGTTTATTTGCATCCTTTTCTAGCTCTATGCTTGTTTGATTCTGGAGCACCTCATAGCTTCCTATCATTAGAGTTTATGCATAAACACCATTTAGTAGCTACACCTACCGCGGAGATTAGTAGAGTAATGACGGAAGGCGGACCAGTGCCCATTAGAGCTATCTATAGATGCTCTATTACTGTAGTCGGGAGAGAGTTCAGGGGACGATTCTTTGTGATGCCACTCCGCGGTTATGATATCATATTGGGGATGGACTGGCTTAGCCATGCCCATGCAGCTATAGACTGTCATGAGGGTAGTATTCTGTTCAGTCCCCCAAGCACCACACCATTCAGTGTCAGGAGGACAGGGCCGGAGATCAGCCTAGAGCTGAACTGTTGTGCGACAGTTGGAGAGTTAGCACCGCCAGACCCTATCATTAGGGAGTTTATGGATGTATTCCCAGATAATCTTCCAGGACTTTCGCCTGACAGAGGTGTGGAGTTCACTATAGATTTAGTACCAGGTTCATCACCAGTATCCCGGGCTTGCTATAGAGTGAACCCCAAGGAGGCCGTAGAGATGAAGGAGCAGATTGATAACCTGTTGAAAAAGGGTTTCATTCGATCTAGTACTTCTCTATGGGGAGCGCCAGTGCTCTTTGTACCTAAGAAGGATGGTACAGTTCGGTTGTGTATTGACTACCGGGCCTTAAATGCCATCACCATTAAGAACAAATATCCTCTGCCCAGGATAGATGATTTGTTCGACCAGTTGAGTGGGACGAAAGTGTTTTCCAGGATAGACTTGAGATTCGGGTACCACCAGGTGAAGGTCAGGATAGCAGACATCCAGAAGACGACGTTCAACACAAAATACGGGCAGTACGAGTTTCTGGTGATGCCATTTGTTCTCACAAATGTGCCAGCTGTCTTTATAAATTTGATGAATAAGACATTTTACCAGTATCTGGAAAAGTTCATCGTAGTATTTATCGACGACATCCTGATATACTCGAAGACACTGGAGGAGCACGCAGAGCACTTGCGGACAGTTTTGGGGATTCTGAGGCAGGAGAGGTTGTTTGCCAAATTGTCGAAGTGCGAGTTCTTTTTGGATCGAGTGGAGTTTTTCGGTCATGTAGTTACTGGAGAGGGAATCTCGGTGGATCCCAGGAAGATTGCTGCCGTTGAGACATGGAAGGCTCCGACGTCAGTTTCAAAGATCAGGAGCTTTCTGGGTTTAGCCGGCTATTATAGGAAGTTCGTCCAGGACTTTGCTAGGATAGCTGAACCCATGACGAAGCTGACACGGAAGGACGCAGAGTACATCTGGTCAGAGGACTGCCAGACAGCATTTGAGAAGCTGAAGAGGAGGCTGACGACCGCTCCAGTTCTGACATTACCTTCAGGATCTGGAGGTTTCACCATATACAGCGTTGCTTCGGGAAAGGGGCTAGGATGTGTCCTACAGCAGCATAGAAAAGTGATTGCTAATGCATCTAGACAATTGCGGACTCATGAGCAGAACTATCCTACCCATGACCTAGAGTTAGCTGCGGTGATCTTTGCACTCAAGTTATGGAAACATTACTTATACGGAGAGCGTGTGGAAATCTTTACTTACCACAAGAGCTTGAAGTATGTGTTCACGCAGAAAGAGCTGAACATGAGGCAAAGGCGATGGTTGGAGTTGATGAAGGACTTCGACATCGATTTACAGTATCATCTCGGAAAGAAAAATATGGTGGCGGATGCGCTGGACAGGCATCCGATGGCATGGTATCTGATGATAGATCGACATTTGCGGAAAGATCTGGAGAAGCTCGGTATCGAGATAGTTCGGCCAGGATCAGTGATACAGATGATGGCGCTTGACATACAGTCAGGTTTGATGGAGCAGATCAGGGAGGCACAGTCTACAGATGAGAGCCTTCGCAGACTTCGAGCCCAGGCTTTAGCTTGATTGCTGGATGACTTCACCATAGCGGAGGATGGATCCTTGAGGCATGGCAGCCGATTGTGCGTGCTGAAGGGAGAGCTGGTAGAGACAGTCTTACGGGAGGCACACCAATCGAGATATTCTATTCACCCTGGTGCTAACAAGATGTACCGTGACTTACGGGAACATTTTTGGTGGCAGGGATGAAGTGAGATGTATCACGTTTCATTTCGAGATGCCTAATTTTCCAGCAGGTCAAGACGGAGCGCCAGAGGCCAGCTGGTCTATTGTAGCCGTTACCCATTCCCGAGTGGAAATGGGAACACATTACGATGGACTTCGTCTCAGGGCTTCCTCGTTCCCAAGGAGGGAAGGATGCCATTTGGGTCATCGTGGTCAGGCTGACGAAGTATGCGCACTTTATACCCTTCAAGGTGGGGCTTTCCACCGAGAAGTTGGCAGAGCTATACATGCAGCAGATAGTTCGCTTGCACGGAGTACCCGTGAGCATCGTGTCGGACAGAGACAACAGATTCACGTTCCACTATTGGAGGAGCTTGCAGGAGGAGTTGGGCAGTCGGCTCAAATTCATTACGGCGTACCACCCGCAGACAGATGGACAGTCCGAGAGGACGATATAGATACTGGAGGATATGCTGAGGACCTGCGTACTGGACTTTGGAGGATCATGGGAGAGCCATCTACACTTGGTAGAGTTTTCATACAACAATAGCTACCAAGCCAGTATCGGTATGTCTCCTTTCGAGGCACTTTATGGACGACGATGCCGTACACCGCTCTTTTAGGATGATGTTGGGGACAGAGTTATGCTTGGGCCAGAGATGATCACGGATGCAGCAGAGAAGGTCGGGATGATTAGAGACAGGCTCAGAGTTGCTCAGGACAGACAGAAATACTGGGCTGATGCTAGTTGCAGACCGATGGAGTTCGCAGACGGTTATATGGTGCTAGTGAAGATATCACCTACTAGAGGGACGATCCGGTTCGGACGAGGAGGGAAGCTGAGCCCCAAATACATCGGGCCGTTCGAGATACTTGGCAGGATCGGAGAGGTAGCTTACCGGGTGGCACTACCACCCAACCTAGCAGGAGTTCACGATGTCTTTTACGTATCTCAGCTGAGGAGATATGTTCCGGACCCCAGTCATGTGCTAGATCATTCAGAGTTGGAGATCGGGCCGAGCCTTGCAGTTACTGAGCAGCCAGTAGAGATATTAGACAGGAGAGAGAAGAGGTTGAGGAACAAAGTTATACCCTTAGTATGAGTAGCTTGGAGCCGTCACTCTCCGGGTGAATCTACCTGGGAGAGGGAGTCGGACATGAGGGAGAGATATCCTTACTTGTTCGACCCAACCGCTGCGAGGGAACCACCCATTCCCGCTTGATACCTTAGAGGTTAGTTTCGATCGTATTCTTAGTCTTTTGTTGGTTTGCTATGTTAGAAATTGTAGGGTCTTCAATCCTTGTGAATTTTGAGGACGAAATTTTTCAAGGAGGGAAGACTTGTCAGCCCCTATTTTTCAATTTTGGTTTAATTAGTGTTAATTGGATATTAATGGCCTATTTAGCTTAAAAATGATTTATTATAATTATTGGGAATTTTTTTAGATTTTTAAATAGGTTTTAATTACTTAAAATAGGAGTTTGTACTATATTAAAATGTTTTAATATAGTTTTGTAATTAATTCAAATGTTTTAATTAGTTTTTGTAAATACTTGAATTATTTTAATGTCAGTTTGCAAATGTTATTTGCAAACTTAACCTAGGGAGGGACCTAAACCTAAATTCCTAAACTCCTAGGGACCTAAGTGCTAAATTCCCTCTCTCTCCAACCCGATCACCACCTTTCCCTAATTCTCCGGCGACCTAATCGAAACCCTAACCCTAATCCGACGCCCCCACCGCCTTAGCTCCCCTATAAAATGACCCCTCACTTCTCTCGACCCATAACCACCACCACGACCCATCTCAGCCCAGCTCCGCCCACTTCCTCCCCCATTTAGCTTCGCCGTAACCCTAGCTCCGACCATCCCCCGTCCAGCCTCCACAACAGTCGCCACCGCCATCAACCACCACCCAACGGTTCTCCACGACAAGCTGAGTTCAGCGCCACTCAAGCGCCACCGCCACGACGCCTCTAGCCGCCGTCAGCACACTCGACGACCCCCCCCCGACATCGGACACGTGAGTAACACTTTAAAATCGTGTCGTGCGTGTCTCAAATCAACACACGTGGTTCGCCCGGACACGACGACCCCAACCCTTGTAGGAACGAAATCGTAAAGTAGAATACTCTAGAGGGGGTGAATAGAGTTGGCAGCGGAATAATGCTAATTAAAAAATATTAGCAGCAAGATCAAAGAATAATAATCACAACTAAATAATGTAAAGGCAGAGATAAGAAAGCAAACGCAAAGATAGCGATGTATACTGGTTTTCCTCTGTTGAGGACTAGTCCAGTCGGTAGAACTCTTGCTACTAGTTGAATCCACTATTGGCAAAATCGTAAGTTTTTTTACGAAGTCCTTGCAACTTCTACAACGCGAGCTTTGATACGAAGAACTCGTCCAACTTCAATTGTGAAGAGGTATTCTTCTATCAAGCCTTCTGATTACAATCACTCTAAAACTTCTAGACCGTACCGTACTGGCAAATCGACTAGAGGATTGAAACTGGCTTGGGATCTGAAAATTAAAGCTCTAGAAAAACTCTTTGGAAGACAGTTGGCTTTGAGTAGAGAGAAGATTGAAAGTGAATGAGTGAGTTAAAATGATCGAAATCCTTTTCTATTTATAGGAGTTCCAAAGACAGAATTTTGGCAGGATTCGGGCAGAACTCGATGAGGACCAAGTTCTAAGGAATTCAAAAACAAAACGGCCACTAACCGAACTCTGGCCGAACTCTGGCTGAACTCTGGCCGAGTTCTGTCAGGGCTAGGTTAGGGTTTTTAAAATTTGTTTTTGGGGAATTTTGAAAACCTTTTTGGAGCTTTTGTAAATATGAATGTTTTTCAAAACTAAGGACATTTTTAAAAACATTTTGAAATTATTTTGGAATAGCCTATTTGTCAGTACGACTCGGTGTACAAAGTATTTCTAGACTCAAATAAAATGAAAAATATATTGCTCAAAGAAATACAGACTCGAACAGGCAAACAACGCTTCGGTCTTGAACTGAGTAGATTGCCATTCTTGAGTATGTCCAAGAGTCCGAGATATCTTGACTAGCTCCATATATCGAGACAGAATTTGATCAATTATTAAAATCAGTTTGACCATATGACCAATGGGCCAACAATCTCCTCCATTTTGATAATTGATAAACTATGAATGATATAACATCTTTTGAGATAAGATATCACAAAACAATTGTTCAACATTGTTCAAAATTGTTCAATCCCTGTATTATGCTCAAAACAAAATGTTAGATCCTTTTTCTCCCCCGTTGTCACTTAGCAAAATAATTGTAAAAGAGAAAGCTCCCCGCAATCAATGCATAAGAAACAAACAGTGAAGAAACCAAAATAATAGCAAAATAATGTCTCATGTAGTGGATTATTTCACATATACAAGATATAACAGAGAATTATTTCACAGGAAGTTTATAATATTGAAGCAGATAAAGATGCTATAAATAAATAAATAAACTGATGTGAAAGATAAACTACGCATCCTATAAAGATAAAATGATGTTCAAGAGACATCAAGAAATATCCAGTACAAGTCCTCAAAAGAAATGAACATAAAAACTAGAAAGAAAGAAACTTGGAATGTCGAAGCATTTCCAAGTGTACAGTAGACAATAGCTAAGTCTCAAAATTAGCTAATATATCACATCTCCTCCTCCTCCTCCTCATCATCATCAGCATGACCGGCATGTCCAGAAGGACCAGCTCCAGAAGGACCAGCTCCAGAAGTACCAGCGGTAGAAGGGTGAGGAGGGGCGTCAGCATAAAACTCACCGACAAAGTCTCGAGTAGGGGCACGATCAGAACGATACCAATCATATGCGTTACCGGGCTGAAAGTAGGTATGAACAGCCTCATCCTCACAGCAGTAACCAGAAAAGGCTGGATCTCTAGGAATAGAACCGACAGAATGTCCAGTCTGAGCAAATCGGAGATCAGCTAGAGAATTTGCTATCGCCTGATAACGAGTGACATCGCGGAACTCACGTTCGCGGGCCATATCCGTCATCGAGACGTACAAATCTGAAAGATGCTGGTGTATGCCTTCAAAGGTCATGGCATACTGCTGAGTAGGTGGAGGAGGTGGAGCTGTAGGAGGAGCAGCAGCAGTCATACTACGACGAGATAGCTTAAAAAACTTGGGCTCAGGGTCTTGAGTACAAGTTGACAAGTTGACAGATCAATATCAAAATGCTGGAAGATGCATGGGAGAATCATCGCATGAGAGATTTCTATCTCTTGTACGACAACGTCCCATCATCTGGATAATAGTCTTAGGGGCAGAAAAAGGAATCCTCTTAAGAATATGATACATAGCAGATAGTTCAAGTGATGTGACATCATCCTTTGAAGTAGACTTCAGAAGGAGAGTGGAGTAGATGATGCGATGCAATTCATAACTAAACAAGTTCAAGTTATTTGCTTTGAACTTTCCAGAGCGAACTCGATCAGGGGTACAGAGTTCAGCTTTGAAACTAGCAAGTGTCGTGTCGTGGGAGAAATCAAATTCAGTGATATCATCAAGCGGTGCACCCTCATTAGGAATACCAAGGATTTCTGCTAAGAGGACATCATTGAACTCGATATCTAGTCCGCCAACACGAGTACTTACGTCAAACGTGTTTAGTACGATATTGCAATAGAAAAGTCTAATGGCATTAGTAGCTATCGGGAAACAAAGTTTAACAACGTGTTGTAACCCTAATACCTCAAAATAAGGGCGGTGTTCTGGAAACACAGTCCATTTGATAGGAGCGCCTGTGCATACGGATCTCATAGAGAAGTCTCCATACCACAGAAGGGCTTGATCTAGGTTTTGAAAATAAAACCCATCGAACGCGCCATCGCTCGATTGAACTGGTGAAAAAAGGGAATCCGTGGGTGGATTTGAAGATGATCCTTTCTCACTAGGATTGGTCGTCTTCTTCCTCTTGAAGGGGTTGAATCCCTTAGGTAGCATTGTACAAATAAAGTAAATATGTACGAATTGAAAGGAGGAGAGATACGGAGTTATACCTTCCGAGATTCAAATATGCTGTAGAGGATAACGATCTCTGCAAGAATCCAAAATTTGGATTGATTTCACCACGTAGATTGGGAGAAACGAAGTGGTGAAAAACTAGGGTTTAGAGAGCTTTCGTGCGGCTGTTATTGCTGTGAAGGTGGTTTTAGAAGCAATGAAGAAGAAGAGGCTCTCGGGTTCTGGTTATATAACCAGATACCACTAACAGAACTCGGGCCGAATTCGGTCTGAACTCTGGCCGAATTCGCCTGGGGGTTCTGTTAGTTGGTTTGGGCCATTTTCTTTTTTATTGACTCATTTCAAAATTTAATTCAAAGATTAGTAATTTCAACCTTCAATTAATATAATTAATATTATTTTATAGATTAAATATCGTTACACAGCGACTGTCTCAGATTAGTTGTAGGAGTACTGTCCCAGCTGACGGAGGTTCACCGAAGAACTCTTAAGTACCGCTTCGCTTCAACCGTAGTTGTGGTGACAGACAGACTCTTTATTGGCTTATCTCTAACACAGTTTTTGCGTATTGAAAATATAATCATAAAACAAAATTAATTAACATTATTGACGTCCAAAATTCCTAATTCTCGACGTAAATAATTGAAACGATCTTCTGCTAGAGGTTTTGTGAAGATGTCAGCTAATTGATTCTCAGTATCTATGTATACAAGGTCAATATCTCCATTCTGATGATGATCTCTAAGAAAATGATGTCGAATCTCGATATGCTTAGTACGAGAGTGACATACTGGAATCTTAGTCAAATTAATTGTGCTCGTGTTCTCACAGAAAATGGGAATGTGTGTGAAAAATAAATCATAGTCTTCCAAGGTTTGTTTTATTCACAAAATCTGAGCACAACAACGTCCTGCGGCGATATACTCAGCCTCTGTTGTTGATAGGGCTACAGAATTTTACTTTTTACTAAACTATGAGACTAAAGCCTTGCCTAAGAAATGACATGTGCCGCTGGTACTTTTTCTATCAACTTAGCATCCAGCAAAATCTGCATCCGAGTAACCAATAAGGTCGAAGGACTTAGTTTTGGGATACCATAAGCCAACAGAAGAAGTGTCCTTAAGGTATCGAAAGATACGCTTAACTGCGCATAGATGTGATTCCTTTGGATTAGCTTGAAAACGTGCACACAGGCAAACACTAAACATAATATCTGGACGACTAGCAGTTAAATAAAGTAAACTACCGATCATACCTCGATACTTACGTGTGTCGACAGGCTTGCCTTGTTCATCAATATCAAGCTTTGTTGAAGTTGCCATCGGAGTGCCAATAGGTTTGACATTGTCCAGATCAAACTTCTTTAGCAAATCTTTTGTGTACTTGGCTTGATTTATGAATGTCCCATTGTCAGTTTATTTGATTTGCAGTCCAAGAAAGAATTTCATCTCTCCCATCATGCTCATCTCAAACTCATTCTGCATACACTTAGAGAATTCTTGACAAAGAGATTCATCAGTAGATCCAAATATAATATCATCAACATAGACTTGTATTAAGAGAAGCTTGCCATTAAAAGACTTAATAAACAAAGTAGTGTCAACCTTGCCCTTTGAAAAACCATTATCAAGTAAAAAAGAGCTTAGACGATCATACCAAGCACGAGGGGCTTGTTTTAAACCGTACATAGCTTTCTTCAACTTGAAAACATGATCAAGAAATTTAAAATCTGTGAAACCTGGAGGTTGTGCTACAAAAACTTCTTCTTTTATAAAACCATTTAAAAATGCACTCTTGACATCCATTTGAAATAATTTGAAATTATGAAAATATGCAAATGCATATAACATATGAATGGATTCTAATCTCGCAACTGGGGCATAAGTCTCATCGTAGTCGGTACCTTCTTCCTGATTGTATTCTTGAGCTACGAGTCGAGCCTTATTACGAGTCACTAAACCATTCTCGTTCAGTTTATTTTAGAATACCCAACGGGTGCCAATGACCGGATGATCAATAGGCTTGGAAACAAGTTTCCAAACTTGATTCCGTTCAAATTGGTTTAATTCCTCTTGCATAGCATCTATCCAAAAATTATCACTACATGCTTCATCAATAGTTTTGGGTTCTAGCTGTGAAATGAATGCAACACTAGAAACAATATCTCTACTGGATGTACGAGTACTTACACCTTTGGTAATATCACCAATTACCAAATCCTTTGGATGATCAGCCGTAAATTTCAATCTTTTCGGTAGACTCTGAAGGTAGCTGGTTCCTGGATCTTCTCTAGGAGGATCAGTTAGTGCTGAGCTTGGTAGAGAATCAGCTGGTGTTGAGCTTGGTACAGTTAGATCTTCGTCATTGTCATCGATATTCATTTGATTCAGTTCATCAAAGGTGACGTTGATTGATTCTTCGATGATCATAGTTCATTTGTTGAAGACTCTGTGTCCTTTGCTCTTGGCCGTATAACCTAAAAATATACCTTCATCGGCCTTTTCGTCAAACTTTTCCAAATTATCTTTTGTATTAAGAATAAAGCATTTACAACGAAATATTCTAAAATATGAAACTGATGGAATTCTATCTAACCATAACTCAAATGGAGTCTTCTTCGATTTGGGTCGAATTAGAACTCTATTGAGAACAAAACAAGCTGTATTGACAGCTTCAGCCCAGAAATATTTTGGTAGACTAAACTGGTTTAACATTACTCTGGCCATTTCGGATAGAGTTCTGTTCTTACGTTCCACAACTCCATTTTGTTATAGAGTCCTAGGACAGGAGAACTCGTGTACAAAACCGTATGTTTCATAAAATTGCTCAAACTCAGCATTCTCGAATTCGTCTCCATGATCGCTTCTAATACGAGTGATCATGTAACCTTTTTCATTCTGTACTTTCTTGTAAAAGGCGACAAATTCGGATAATGCATCATTCTTGCGTGTCAAAAAGTATACTCACGTGTATCTAGAGTAATCATCTACAATTACAAAAGCATATAACTTACCTCCGAGGCTAGCAACTCTGCTAGGACCAAATAAGTCCATATGTAGCAATTGTAGAGGTCTAGTAGTACATACTGCGTTTACTGACTTGAATGTGGATCTGGTAGCTTTGTTCTTTTCACATTGGCTGCATATCGAATCCTTCTTGAATGTTATGTCCGGTAAACCGCGTACTAGCTTCTTCGTGGATAATCTTGAGATTGTGTCCATATTTGCGTGATCGAGTCTCATATGCCACAGATGACTCTCATCACTTTTAGCCATTAAGCATCTACCTGAAATGTTAGTTTCTTCCAACAAATAGAAAACATATATGTTATCTTTCCTGATACCTTCAAAGATAGTACTACCAGTTGAGCTATCAACTATAGTATATTTGTCTTTGCCAAAGTTGATGCCATAACCATGATCAGCTAAATGACTTATGCTGAGTAGATTATGTTTCAACTCGGTAACCAGACAGACATCCTTAATCAAAGGATAGGGAGATTTACCAACATCTCTGATACCAATGATATACCCTTTCAAGTTGTTACCGAAGGAGACATAACCTTCCTTCTTCTTCTTCGACAGTGTTGCAAATAATGTAGCGTCACCGGTCATATGCCGTGAACAACCGCTGTCGAGGATCCATTTGCTTTTAGCATGTGAAAGGTGTTCCACCTACAAAACAGTTTGCAGATGAAACTTTTGGTACCTATTTCTTGTAGGGTCCTAAAATGTTAGCTTTTGGTATCCATACATAAATATTTAAATCAACAAGCTTTCTGATCCTACATGCAGGAGAAATATGACTAGTGTGGCCACAATAATGACATTGTGCATGTTGAGTGTTGAAAGCTGAGTGATGTGCATGGTTGGAAGGTTTAGGTTTTCTAGTGTAGAAGAAAGCATACCTATAATCCTGTTTGGGCTTAACCTTTTGGGGTAAAGGATTGATATGGTTAGGTCTGACAGTGTTTGGTTTGGGAATGTTCCGATTATTCGGTAAGTGACACGTGTTAGGGTAGGAAGCAGCAGTCTCAGGCTGTTTTCCTAACCTAATTTCCAATCTTTTGGAAGTGTCATACAACTTAGTATAGTCAGAAGTGAGTGCTTCCATTCTGACTTGTGCACTTTAAAGACTTTTTTTCTCTTTAGAAAGTTCTTCTTTCAGTTGGTCAATAACCTTGTCTTTTTCTTCGGATGACTTGGTAGTCTCGTGTAATAAGAGCTTAATAGAAGAAAGCTCACCAGACTCACTAATATTATCTTTAACCTCAGCTAGTAGGTCGGTAAGTCTTCATATTTCACCTTTGTACTCTTTGAGTACCTTCTTAGAGGTCTGATATTTGCTATGCAGTTTCCTGTAATCACTTATCAGTTCACTGAAGGCATCTTCTAATTGCTCAAAGGTGAAGTCATCATATGTATCAACTACAGGTTCAGAGAGTACCTGATCGGATGCCATAAAACATACATTTGTAGCATCTTCTGATTGTTCATCTTCTGAGTCGCTGGCTTCACTTTCATGCCATATGCTGGTCTTGGCATATTTCCGAGATGTTGATCTCTTCAGGTTCCCTTTCTCATACCTGTTGCTCTTCTTGCTTGATGGTGAGTTTGTAGGACAATCCTTCTTCATGTGTCCCTTCTTCTTGCAGCCATAGCAGACAGCATCATCTTGATACCAGTTGTTGCTGCTATTGTTTTCTTTGGCTTTCTTTTCATATCTCATGAATCTTTTGAATTTTCTTGCTAGGAGTGCTTGATCTTCAGCATTAGATTTACTGCTGTCTGAATCACCTTCAGCAGTTTTTCTGTGCTGAGCCTTGAAAGCGATCGTCTTCTCCTTTGGTGCAGGCTCTCCAAAATCTTGTAGCTCCAGTTCATGAGTGAGTAGCTTACCCATGAGTACTTCGAGGGACATAGTTGTGAGGTCGTTCCCTTCATTGATTGCAGTAGCCTTTGGAATCCAGTTCTTGGTAAGTGCTCGCAGGAGTTTGCGAATCTTTTCGTGGTTACTGTAATCTTTGCCTAGGGAGGATAAAGGATTTACAATATCCAAAAATCATTCGAATATCTGAGTAACTGTTTCGTTGGGCTTCATCTTGAACACCTTATACTCTTGAGTAAGTCTGCTGACCTTTGATTCTTTGACTTGAGTCGTGCCTTCATGTGTGACTTCAAGAAGCCTCCACACTTTATTAGCAGTTGTGCAGATAGACACCCTGTTAAATTCAGTTCTGTCTAAAGCACAAAATAAAGCGTTAATAGCACGTGCGTCAAGACTGGCCTTTTTCTTTTCTTCCTCTGTATATCTGTTATGGGGTTTTTCAATTAAAACTCCATCAACATTTATACGAGGTGGCTTTTGATAGCCATCAATAACAATAGACCATAAATCAAAGTCAAGTGATTTCAAGAAGAAACTCATCCGTGTTTTCCAATAGGTATAATTCGTACCATCAAACAGTGGAGGTCTGTTTGTGGCCTGGCCTTCACTTGTGAATTTCACAGTTGCCATGTGTTGTGCTATGATCTATATAACAATTAGTTAAATGAATAAATAATTGCAATGTTACCTTGCTTTACCTGTAACACCCGCTCTGATACTAATTGTAGAAACGAAATCGTAAAGCAGAATACTCTAAGGGGGGGTGAATAGAGTTGGCAGCGGAATAATGCTAATTAAAAAATGTTAGCAGCAAGATCACAGAATAATAATCACAACTAAATAATGTAAAGGAAGAGATAAGAAAGTAAACGCAAAGACAGCGATGTATACTGGTTTTCCTCTGTTGAGGACTAGTCCAGTCGGTAGAACTCTTGCTACCAGTTGAATCCACTATTGGCAAAACCGCAAGTTTTCTTACGAAGTCCTTGCAACTTCTACAACGCGAGCTTTGATACGAAGAACTCGTCCAACTTCAATTGTGAAGAGGTATTCTTCTATCAAGCCTTCTGATTACAATCATTCTGAAACTTCTAGACCGCACCGCACTGAAAAATCGACTAGAGGATTGTAACTGGCTTGGGATCTAAAAATTAAAGCTCTAGAAAAACTCTTTGGAAGACAGTAGGCTTTGCGTAGAGAGAAGATTGAAAGTGAATGAGTGAGTTAAAATGATCGAAATCCTTCTCTATTTATAGGAGTTCCAAAGACAGAATTATGGCAGAATTCGGACAGAACTCGATGAGAAAATCTCGGTCAAATCCGCAACTGCAGGAGGACCAAGTTCCAAGGAATTCAAAAACAAAACGGCCACTAACCAAACTGTGGCCGAACTTTGGCCGAGTTCTGTCAGGGCTAGGTTAGGGTTTTTAAAATTAGTTTTTAGGGAATTTTGAAAACCTTTTTGGATCTTTTGTAAATACGAATATTTTTCAAAACTAAGGACATTTTTAAAAACATTTTGAAATCATTTTGGAAAAGCCTATTTGCCAGTACGACTCGGTGTACAAAGTATTTCTAGACTCAAATAAAATAAAAAATACATTGCTCAAAGAAATACAGACTCGAACAGGCAAACAACGCTTCGTTCTTGAACTGAGTAGATAGCCATTCTTGAGTATGTCCAAGAGTCCGAGATATCCTGACTAGCTCCATATATCGAGACAGAGTTTGATCAATTATTAAAATCAGTTTAACCATATGACCAATGGGCCAACAACCCTGTGCTCGGACACGCGTATTAGGACTCGTGCGTGTCGTGCTTAGCACTGATACAAGACTTGTGTCCCTAACTGTCAGGACACGAGGATACGAGAATAAAATTCGAACGGATTAACGGGTTCGGATTTGATTTATCGGGTTTAAACCCATAACCTAAGACGCGACTTAAAACTAAAACTAACCCATTACTCACAGATGAGCCCAAAGGCTCCTGTGGCCAGCGCGTGTGGACTTAAACCCCCCATGTTCCCCTTGGCCGATCTCGAGCCTTAGGCTCAGCTTTTATTTTATTTTATTTCCTTTTTATTTTCTTTTTTTATTTTCTTTTTCTTTTGTATTTTACCTATATATGTATAAATGTATTTATGTATATATGTATATATGTATATATGTATATATGTTACATATATATGTATATATGCTATATGCATATATTTCCTATATATGTATTTTACCTATATATACATATATTTCCTATATATGTATATGTTCTTATATAAATCTATTATGTTATATATATACATATGTATATGTATATATATGAAAAAATATATATATATATATATGTTATACATATATTTGTATATATGTTTGTATATATATATATTATATTATATGTGTATATATATATATATTTGTATATATATATATATAATATATATATATATTATATGTGTATTTTCTTGATATATGTATATATTTACCCTTATATGTATATATGTATGACATAAATGTAATTATATATATACATAGCTAATTTAGCCTCTACAAAACTATGTAAAAGTTGTACTTATACTTTATGTAAATAGACTTATGGCTAGCATGTACATATACCTTATTAAAATATTATTATACTTTTTGCACTTACATATTTTTCCTACAAATTATATTTTATGTAATTACTGCAACCATTTGGTGTCCAAGCCTAACATGGGTTTTTGGGCTCAAATGTGTTTTCACACATTCAAGACCTGTACAAGTCAAATTGGACTTGATTCATGGCCTTGGGTCCTGTATTTGAACTCTTGTTCAAATTATGTACATGGACAAAATACGAAGATAATTAATTATCTAATTTCAGATTGTGTACCATGCTGTTTTTGAATTTCTAAAAATACTTTACTTGCTGTTAAAATTCTGAAAAAATAGTATTTAGATACTATGTTAATTTAGCTAATTAAGCATAATTTTTACAATATTTAATTTACAGTTTTGCCACTATTTTGACATATGAAATCAGAACTCATTTTCTGTGTACTTATGAAAACTGATTTTTATAAAATACATGTACTGGTAAATAAATTCCAGAAAAATTATAATAAATTTCCATAATTAACAAGGATCATTTTGGCACTTTATTTTATGTAAAATTGATCTTTTTGTCTATCTTAAAAATTGTTGGAACATAGTGTACAGTTTGATTTAATTATGGCGTAGTTACGACTTGCAACTTTTTGTGTTATTTTGAGTTATAGTCGTATTGAACCTCACCCTGCACTAGTGTAAAGGCCCTAGAAAGTTAGTTATAGTATTGTGTCACCCCGCATTGGTCTCCTATGCTAAAGTCACTATTTGGCTAGGTGTCCAATCAGAAAGTCGTGTTGCACCACTAGTGTTTTAGTGTTTAACTTAGTGTAGAAAAAACTAAGTTTATATATTTATTTCTACAGTGACAAGTTACCAGGCATCTATATCA
This sequence comes from Iris pallida, assembly GCA_029216955.1. Classification (NCBI taxonomy): domain Eukaryota; kingdom Viridiplantae; phylum Streptophyta; class Magnoliopsida; order Asparagales; family Iridaceae; genus Iris; species Iris pallida. Next base: position 12,183,553 of record JANAVB010003398.1, on the reverse strand, counting down.
TTTTTATCGCTACTTTGCTTTGCTAAAGGCAAGTACCTCTATAAACTTTACATACTGCTATAAACAATAAACTGTGATTTACCAACCATGTTAAATGCTGATCCTTGGGATAGCAAGTTAAAACTTTACATGTTGTATTACTTTTAGTCTCTGCCATGTTTAGGACAGATTTTATATCTCTCACATATTTAAATAACGGATTAAGGGAAAACTGTTAGTAGTGTACGTGAACATGACCCCCTTCTTCGTATGTATTTACCACGCACGGTAACATTCTATATGTAACTTTGCCGTATGTTATGATTTCGCATTTGTGTATGGATATACATCGATGCCGTTCGTGTACGTATGTGCATGCCAGAAAAACTTGATATGTGCCGCTGTACATCCTATTCACCTATTGACCGATTTACGTACATACTACGGTTTTAAACTTTTAAACTATATGTTGTCATTTCTAAAAGAACCAATTAAACCATGATATGCCATAATTCCAGTTTATTACATTTCTGTTCATGCTTCGTATATTTAGTTTGCTAGAATCAGTACTTGCTCTCGACCTGACAGAATAACGTTGTAGGTATCCTTACTGAGGAGGAGTTGCTCTGTGACCCATATTATGGAGATACTGCCGAGGACCAGGCTTTGTCTTACGAGGATGTACCTGCGGGAAAACTCGTCTAGTTTGTGTAGTTGCTCGGGATATTTAGTGTAGTCATGTATTAGACTACGTATTTTGTAACTGGACCTGTATCCAGTTTTACATTTCGGACTTGTACTTGGACTCACTATTCTATGAGATGACTTTTGTGTTTTGAGCATTTATGACTCTTTATTACTTATAGAACTGTTAGCACATTTAGTCTTATCTTGTTATCTCTAGAACAGCTTACTGTACTTTATCTTAAGCGCAGGCTGGACATGACTCGGCCCGGCCCAATAATTTGGGTAGCGGGGTGTGACAGGTAAGTATGCTTGGATTATACGATTTTGATAAGATGTTATTTAACAACTGAAGTAGAGAACGAGGATTGAATCTTTGCTTTCTTGTTATGTAATCTCAAAGGCTTGACTAAATATGTTGTGCATAACAACATAAATTTTAAAGACATATCCATATGGTGAAGCTCGAATTCAGCAACTTCTACTTCGACGTGCTTCCTTGTATGATGAAATCAATACCATACATCAAAAGAGTGTGATTGGATACTCAAGTTGGTAAGGAGAATAACTGTAGTGGATAGCTAAGAGGAAGATCATAAGACATATTTATCATCTGTAACTGGTTAAACTTTATGCACCTTTGAGGATTGTGAGAAAGTGTGACTGTTAGAATGAGACCATGGTACCTAGATATGCTCTCAATCGAGGGATTAAGAGCTATTCAAAGAAGACCAGGTAAATTATTCTCGGATGCATGACATCATCACCAAGATTTTATTTTTGCAATAGGGGTTATCCTTATGTTGGTTTTTCAGAGGATTTGGTTTAAAGCACTTTGCTTGCAAGTACACACAATTGCACAATGCATGAATATATGCTCCTACTTAGGATGGAAGAAAATGATGAGTGCACCCATCATATACGAGTGGAGATATGTTGGCATTATACCCGAATCATACCGATTTGGTCCAGTTAAAATTGTTTCATCTCACTAGGTTGTTGGTTACGCTAGTCTAATCTAATACATTATGTGCGTCCATATTTGGGTGCACCCGTTGGGGCTCCTATTTGCCCATATAAAGTGTTCTCACATGGAGATCCCTAATCCTCATTCTTGCCTTCAAAGCAATTCTCTCCTCCAATTCTCTATCTCACTTGGGAGAATCTTTGTTGGGTGGAAACGAAAAGACATTCTCTAGTAGGATGCTTCAACGGTTGAGCTTCAGGATCGTAGGTAGAATCAGATTCAGTTGCACATCAAAGATATCTATTCTACTATATAATAGGAAAACTTGGTGGTGAAACTTTGAATTCCTAAAATACCATTTACTATTTTATAAACATGATATTATCATGTCAACTTGCATGTCATTTATGTTTAAGAGTCAAAGCAATAAAATTTGCATGTAAGTTTTCTTTTTTCATACAACTCTTCATGTTCCAATGGTAATAAATTTTTCAGTCCTTACCATTTTTCAAAGATTATTTTTCTTAATAAAAAATTAAAAAAATGAACAAAATTTGTACTTCGTATCTCTTGGCATAGTAAAATGAATTCACACACACATGAATAATCACCTGAAAAAGACGAAGACGACAACTAGGGCTGCAAACGAGCCGAGCCGAGCCAAGCTTTGCTAAGCTTGAGCTTGGCTTGACTAAAATTAATTGAGCTCGAGCTCGAGCTTGATAAATTTTTTATTTTGCAGCTTGAGCTCGGCTCGAGCTCGTTTATATTGAGCTTGAGCTTGGCTTGATTCGAGCTCGAGCTCGGCTTGATAAACAAGCTCGACTCAAGCTCGATAAACAAGCTCCAACAAGCTCGATTCAAGCTCGATAAACAAGCTTGACTCAAGCTCGACAAGTAAGCTCTACTCAAGCTCGACAAACAAGCTCTAATTAAGAATCCAATTCAAAGGAGAACATAAACATGTTACATAATAATATATGGAGATCAAAATGCAAAATTTACTCAAATTAGAACATAACATAATATATAGAGTTCCAAATTACTCAAGAACCTAGCTCAAAAGTAGAACATAACATCACAGAGTTCCAAATTATAAGGTCCATGAAGATTGTAGCAAATTCTACTTAAATGACAAAACACTCTCAAAATGTCAAACAAGACACAGCATTATCACATTCACAATTCACAAACAACTTGGAAGTTCCTAGCTCACCGCAGCATGCTTTTCCTTATCTGGAACTTCAAAACTTTCTTCACAACTTTGTGCTCTCATACCAAAAAATGCTAGAATGATCCTACAAAGAAAAAGTAATTAGACAGTTAAACAAATCTTAAAGTTGAAGCAAAATTTGCAGAATTTCAAATCTAAATTTGCAAAATTTTAGTTGCTGCTCTAATCCTCCATCTATATTGCATGAACAAAGTGTAGGGCCCTCTTGGTTCATTCTTACAAGCTCTCCTGGCTCATTCTTACAAGATCAGAGTGTATATAGATTGAATGGTGAGTGTAGGACCCTCCTGGCTCATTCTTACAAGCTCTCCTGGCCATTCTGAACCAATGTTCTCAAATGATAAAGTATGTAATACATTTAAACCTAGGAGGCTTCAATAAGCTTCAGTAGAAAATATAAGCCTTGACTGCACAAGTGGAACTTGGATTATATGTTCTTATACCCAAAAATCAAACATGGAGACCTCATCTCTCTTCACAGGAAATATAAACCACAAGCTTACAAGAAGAAGTTTTATTACTTGTAAGAAGAATGTTGCATACTTCTTCTTGTTCATGGAGACCTCACAGGAAGAAGTTTTTACAAGAGGAAGTTTTATTACTTGTAAGAAGAAGTTTTAAAACTTGTAAGAAGAAGTTTTATAAACCACAAGCTCACAGGAAAAATAAAACTTCTTCTTGTTCATGGAGACCTCATCTCTCTTCACAGGAAATATAAACCACAAGCTTCAGTGTCATCTCCAGGTGTTGCATACTCCCATAACACTTACAGTTAGTACTTGCAACACCAATGAAACAAAGAATTAAGGAATCCTCTAATGTTCTGATAGTTTCAACAGAATAAGTTATAATGGAAGGAAGAATCAAAAAAAAGAAGGAAAAAAAAATCCTGAACAAGAAGTTTTATTAAGTTGGAATCCAACTCCCTCAAGCCAAAGGCTAATAAGGAGGCATTAAAACTGAAAGGGCAGTAATACATTTAAACCTAGGAGGCTTCAATTCGTGCAAGTAGAAAATATAAGCCTTGACTGCAAGTAGACAATATAAACCTAGGAGGATTCAGTTCTCTTAAAGTTGAAGCTTCACTGAGAATTTAATTTATTAATGAGGACTGCAAGTCTGCAACTCCTTATTATCAGAAGGTTAGTCGCACAACTCCTGATTCAGTTCTCATTAAGCAAAATTCTCTCAATAATTTATTAAAGTTGAAGCTTCAGTTCTCATTAAATAATTAGACATGTTCTTAATACCCAAAAATCAAACAAGTATAAATCAATGAAGCTTCAGGTTCTCATTAAGCAAAATTCAGGTTAGTCTCATTAAATAATTAGACATGTTCTTATACCCAACTCCTGATTCAGTTCTCATTAAGCAAAATCCTCTCAATAATTTATTAAAGTTGAAGCTTCAGGTTAGTCGCACGAATTGTAGTTCGTATGCACAGAAAGTATAAATCAAACAAGGAAGCTTCAGTGTCATTGCCTAAAGTTGAACGAGAGCATCTTAAATAAGCATGAAAGGACAAAAATAATTGTAGTTCATATGCACAGGAAGAGCCATTGGCAAACTTAAATTTCGAAAGGGCATGAAAACTAAAGAAAAAAAATTATAAGTTGAACAAATTCTATAGATAAAATTCCAAATTCAAAATTAAGTCATAATATTAGCAATAACCTCTAAAACTTGAAGCTCCAGAACTATACGGGTTGACTTGAATCTCCAAGTTAAAGAATTCAAGAAGAACATGATAACCTTGACAGAGCAACTATATAAAGCAGCTTGCAACCAGCCACAAGATGATTTGACAACTATTGGATGTATGAAATATCAGGAATATACCTTCAACATGGCCAAGGGATCTTCATCCAAAATGTCAGTTCCAGCATTGTAAACCACTAGCTCAGGATTGAGCTCAAAACTTTCCTGTGACCTGCAATCCAAATCAATTTTGTAATTTGAATAAACACGACCATATTTTTTCACTGGCAGCTAGCAAACTCAGTAAGACTTCAAGGTATAATGAACTCCTTATAATGGAATAAAATCTAGGACAACCTGGAGAAGAATTATGATGGAAAAAACATAATGGAATATACCTTCAACCTGGCCAAGGGATCTCCATCCAAAATGTCAGTTCCAGCATTGTAAACCAGCAGCTCAGGACTGAGCTCCAAACTTTCCTGTGACCTGCAATCCAAATCAATTTTGTAATTTGAATAAACACAACCATATTTTTTCACTGGCAGCTAGCAAACTCAGTAAGACTTAACTCCTTATAATGGAATAATATCTAGGACAACCTGGACAAGAGTCATGATGGAAAAAACATAATGGAATATACCTTCAACCTGGCCAAAGGATCTCCATCCAAAATGTCAGTTCCAGCATTGTAAACCACCAACTCAGGACTGAGCTCAAAACTTTTCCTATGACCTGCAATCCAAATCAATTTTGTAATTTAAATAAACATGACCCCATTTTTTCACTGGCAGCTAGCAAACTCAGTAAGACTTCAAGGTATAATGAACTCCTTAATGTCCTCCTTCTCCTGTAAACATAATAATAATTAGTTATATAAAAAATAAATTTAAAGTTGCAAATAGCACAAAGGGTTTTGAGTTTACTTTTCCTTTTCTCTTTATTCCATAGCAGGCACGAAACCAATCTTCACCACATAATAAAACTTGAGTCGTATCTGCTCCCAAGGATGCTCGATATTGATCAATCACTCTACTTCTGGCACTAAAAGCAGACTCTGAAGCGACAGTTGTGATTGGAATTGACAATATATCACATGCCATCTTTGATAAAATTCTAAATTTTAAAGTGTTCATCTTCCACCATTCCAACACATTAAACCCTGAATCATCTTCACAACTCATAACTCCTTCTTCCAAGTAAACATCTAATTCAGATTTTACTTGTTCAAATACTATTTCAATATTCCTTATATAATTTCTAAATTCATCCTTCCCTCTAGATTTTCCTAGCCCAACAGAGCTAGTACTACTAGAACTTTCTTTTATATTTTCACCTTGAGCTTCAACATTATTTGCTCTATGAGCCTCAAGATACTCGTTGTAGAGCATGTGCAAAGCCTTCCGAACCGAACTAATATGCTCAATAGAATCAGCTCTCGAATAGATAAAGGGAAAGCACCATTCAATAAATTGCATTTTGTATCTAGGATCCAAAACAGCTACCAAAGATATCAATAAATTACAATTACCCCAATACTTATCAAATTTGTCTTTCATCTTTTTAACCATTGATTTCATAAAATCTTCTTCACCCATCATTTTTTTCATTTAACAACCTTTTGATAACATAAAGCTCGGAAAGAAATATGTTTGATGTTGGATATTCACTACCTGTATTAAAATTTAGTCAATAAACTAATATTAAACAAACAAACAAAATCAAGCATACCTACATAAAGAAATAAATTGCAAGTTAGATATCAATACCTGAAATAATTTGGGTGACCTGATTAAATTCTCCCAGAAATGAGCAAACTTCAGCAACCTTTTTCCAATCTTCTATACTAGGCAAGTATATATAAGTTGGGTCTCTTTGTTGATATCGAGGGAAGACATCCTTGAACTCCAAAGCAGCTGATAGCATAAAATAGGTGGCATTCCACCTTGTACAACAATCAAGAATAAGATGCTTGGAAGACAACTTTAATTGCTTTGCGATTTCGCCAAACATGATAAGACGAGACTCTGAATTTGCAACATGCTTGACACTTTCACGTACATTCTTAATTATATCAGTAATCTCATATAGCCCATCTTGAACGAGGAGATTTAAGATGTGAGCACAATATCTTACACGGAACAACTTGCCACTTAGGGGCAATTGATTCTTGTAAGAAAGATTCTCTTTCAACAATCGAACAGCAACATCATTATAGGCAACGTTGTCAACGGTCACCGTCCACACCTTATCTTCAATTTCCCACTCAATTAAACACTTGTATAAAACATCACAAATAGCAACTCCAGTATGAGGAGGTGGTACATCACAAAAATTTAGAGTTCGCTTTTGTAAGTTCCAATTAGAGTCAACAAAATGGCAAGTAATGACCATATATGAAATCTTTTGGTTGCTTGACTTCCATAAATATGTAGTCACGCATACTCTATTAGCATTCTTAAGCAACGTGAAAACCTTTTTTTTTCTCCAACTCATAACTTGTAAAAAATCCTTTCTTATGGTTGTACGACTAACCTTCTGATAATAAGGAGTTGCAGTCCTCATTAATAAATTAAATAAATCATATTCCACAAAAAGAAATGGCAGCTCATGGACCATAATCATATGGGACATTACCTCTCTTATCTTAGCTTGATCATATTTAAAATTCTGCACCGCACTTACAGTTTCTGACTCCACTATGGTCGAAGTGATAGTAAGCTCTTGTTGCCCTTTCAAGTTGATTTGTCTCCTAATACAAGACTTCAAGTGCCTATGAAATTGTGTTGTTGTGCCATTCTTGTTAATTGTGAGTTTGTGCTTGCAATGGACACATTCAGCTTTTGTGGAGCCATCATTAACCGTAACTTCTTTTAATTCAGCCCATGCTTTTGATGTTCGTTTCCTCTTCTTCGAGCAATATGGATTCTCCTCCTCATTATCCCCGGCTACATCATGTATACGCAACATTTGGTTTGAATTTTCAACATCTCTATTAATGGAGCCTTGGGCGGACGGAATAGTTTGAGAAGCCTCGTTTGCATTAGAAGCCTCAACCATGTTCTGGAAAACCAAAAATTGAAAAGCAAGTGAAAAGCAAGTTAATCATAGTGATCTACATTAGACTTAGTAATCAGTTCAGGATAATATAAGCTTCAAGGATAATTATTAGACTGAAGATTTTGTTACCAGAATCACATAGTTAGAGACCAAGCTATAAAGTTCACCCAATATCCCAAAGAATCACATAGTTACCAGAATCAATTGAAAGACAAACAAAAATTTGCAGATTTTGTTACCAAGTAAACAGAGCACTATTCAAGGATAATTATTAGACTGATAGATAAGAAACCAAAGTAAAGGACAAGAGTCACATAGGCAACCCCATCATACTTGAAAGAAGAGTGAAAAGTTACAATCTTCCAGTATTTGAACATGCACAAACTCTATCCCTACTAGATGTTGTCTGGAATTCCATCTCAAGCACAAAAACTAGGATCCTCAAGAAGAAAACTTCATGGAAAAACTCCAGTACAAAAACCTATATAATAAATACCATACATACAAGCACCATGAATACAAAACTTAAATCGGTCATGATCAACAGAATTTAAATCGGTCATGATCAACTGAAGTTAAATCGGTCATGAAGACAAAACTTCATGGAAAAATTCTAGTACAAAAACCTATATAATAAATACCATACATGATACATACAAGCACCAGCAAGTAGGAATTACATGTAGACTAATAGAACTGAGAACTTCACCACAAATGGACCAATCACAATGACATGAAATCTAAACTTTTTACATGGATGTATGTTCAAGAACTGTTTGAGATTACATGCAGACTATTTGAACCAATCACAATGACATGAAATATATTCTTCTTTTACATGGATGCATTTGTATGTTCAAGAACTGTTTGAGAGTACATGCAGACTATTTGAACCAATCACAATGACATGAAATCTATTCTTCTTTTACATGGATGCATTTGTATGCTTCAGAACTATTTGAAATTCAAAGGAAAGTAATTATAAGTAGTATGACCAGTCAATAATCAGTAAAACATGCAATTATACACTAAAACCTGGATATGAAATATGGGATGCAAAAGTGAGGGGATGCGTATCCCTCCTCATATATATATATATATATATATATATATATATATATATATATATTGGATAAACCTTCCAAAATCATTATGATGAAGCATATTTACAACATAAACGCCCCCTTCTTTCCAGAATCCACATTAACAATCAGAAATCGCAAACATAAAAGAACTTAATATCCCAATAGTAAGATTTAATCCATGTATCAAGTAGAACCAATATCTGTTAATGTAGAGACAAAATTTTGACTGAACTGAAATATCTTCATTGCTAGATACAATTCTTGAAGGTGCATCATCAGTTAACAGGACTTCCAGGTATGTTGTTTGTCGAGCATAGCATAACTTTTAAATTTATAAATTAATTCAAATCAAGCATGGCAGAACTTTTAAATTTATATATATACACTTCCCATCTCCACACCAAGCATGACAGAACTTTTAAATTTATAAATTAATTCAAATCAAACCACTCCTTCAAAAAAACTTCATGGAAAAACTCCAGTACAAAAACCTATTTAAGAAATCAACATAACTTTGTGACCTCCTATTATCTTAAATTGGTCATGATTTCTTTCAGGCATATTATCAAACACCATGAAGACAAAACTTGAAGTTGTTCAATTCTCTCTTTTTTCCTAAATTTTTTGTAATTTTTCATTCGTGTAGACAAAACTTGAAGCTGTTCAAAACTTAAAGCAAGGAAATACTTACAAATAGGAAGAAAGAAAAGCAAAGAAATACTTAGAAAGTAATTTTCCATTCGTGTATAACCATAAAAATCTGATGTAGGAAGAAAGAGAAGCAAAGAAATACTTACAAGATTTATGTTGAAGAGTAGATGAGAAGATCCAGACTCCAGAGGTAGCGGCCTGAGGCGTGGAGAGGAGATGAGAAGATCCAGAACCAGAGGTAGCGGCGTGGAGAGGAGAGAAGTAGCGACCGACGGTGTGGAGAGCTGGCCGAGGAACCCTAGCCCTAGGGTTGGGGGCCAAGGAACCCTAGATTTGGCATGGAGCGCCTGGCGGCCAAAGAAGAAAGAGTAGACGAAGAGTTGAGAAATGAAAAGAAAATTAATTAGGGTTGGGGACTGAGTCCGGCTTTTAGCCTTTTATATCTAGGGCTGCAAATAAGCCAACCCTAAATGAGCTTCTAATCAAGCTTTTAAACAAGCTTCTAAACAAGCTTTTAATTAAGCTTCTAAACAAGCTTCTAAACGAGCCAGCTTGCGAGTCAGCTTGCAAGATGATAAACGAGCCAGCTCGCGAGCTCAAACGAGCCGAGTACTTCTGAGCTTGAGCTTGGCTTGTTTATTAAACGAGCTCAAAATTGAAGCTTGAGCTTGGCTTGTTTACTAAACAAGCCGAGCTCGAACGAGCTTTTATCGAGCCGAGCTTCGAGCAGCTCGCAATCGGCTTGGCTCATTTGCAGCCCTAGCACCCACGAGCAACCATCATAGCCTCTCTCTCCTTTGAGATAAGGAGAACGTGGGTGTTATCCTTACTAACTAGCGAACAATTCGCTTGAGTCATGGGAAATTGGTGAGTAGTTCCGCAACAGTCATCTATAGAGGTGCTCCCTCTATAAGTAGTTCCTACTAGGGGTGAACGCTCGGCTTATTTGGTTTCAACTTAGCTTAAATAGTCAAAATCGAATAAAACAAAATTCTAAAAATCCAAAATCGAAACCGAATAGCCAACAAAACCGAAACCAAACCGACCCAAACCGAATAAATAAACCGGTTTATTTGGTTGGACCATTTTTATTGTTTAATAGACCGACCCAAAGTTGGGATCATGATTAAATTATATTAAAAACTATAATTTTTATACACACATTTGTTGTATTTCAAAGTTGCGTCAAAAGTTGAACTATTGTTAAATTATCATAGCTGGACTACAAAACATATATATATATATATATATATATATATATATATATATATATATATATATATATATATATAATTGTTGTTTTGAAAATATATTTATTTTTTAATCACAAAGTATGATAAAATTGATAATATTTATACAATAGTGTAATTCTTATTCGCTTTCAATTTTGGATCGAATCTGAAATCCAAAACCGAAACTTAATAAGAAATTTTAGTATTTTCAAAAACGAAATTGAACTGAATCTCTTATCCGGCTCGATTAGGTTCGATTTTCGGTCAAAAATCGAATAATGCTCACCCCTAATCCATACGAGGACTAAAACATGGTCTTTCTTCTTCAAAACTTTCAAATACGAAAAGAGAAACCCAAGGCCATTCCTTGTGTAGCAGTAGGAGATAGGTTTTGAGCGTTTCCGATCTCTCGTAAGCCACATGCAATAAACTTTTCCACAAAAGCAACCGCAACAAAAGGTGAAGCATTGGGGAAAAAAAAACGGTCCGTCAACGTGACAAAATAATCGCGCACCGAAGGTCGCGTCTTCTCTAGGACTCTTTCCGGCAAATATGTGTACCTACACTCCCACTGAAACTAGAAGCAAATACAAAGAGTCAGGGGCGGAGCTACTCCTGGGCACGAATGGGCTGTAGTCCATCCCAAATTTCTGGAATTTTTGTGTGTGTTTTTTTGTAATATTTTTCTTAGTTGTGTTTTATTATATTTTTGTTCGAATTTGAAGTATACAACAACTAAAAGTACATAAATTCTCAAAAATTTAATATTTTAGGCGTGCGATACTAGTTATCGTGTCGTTCAAGCTATACCTAAAATTTAGCCATCCCTAATTTTAGAGGCTAGTTCTGCCACTACAAAGAGTCATCGATACTAATTAATTAATAAGAGAGCATTAAATGAGTAATTAAGAAAGAAAGTACGGAACACCATTTTATTTGGGGAGAAAATTTAAGTAAACAACGACGACAACGTAGAGAAGAGAAAATTTAATTAGTAAGCAACATATAGATCGATAGATCGAGGTGATATATGGAGCTCATGCATGCCATGGCTCCGCCGATCATTGTTCTCACCAACTCGAACATATATGTATATAGATATCTTAGCTTGACGCGAACCATGCAACCAACCATTAATTAACAACAGATTGCAAAGATAACAAACCAACAGACGTGCTTTCCGTCTTCACAAACAAGAGGATGATGATGACGGGCGCTCGTGGGAAAGTCGACAGCAGCTGCTTGTGGCTGTGGGGAAACTTGACCGTCATCGAAGTACTCAGCAGCAGCAGCAGCAGCAGCAGCAGCAGCAGCAGAATTATTGGAATCTTTGAGAAGTGGGCGTGACGACGCCGTAGTAAGCTGCAGTGCAGAGTCGGACGTGGAGAGGAGGAGAATGACAAGTGGGAAGAAGAGAGGATGCATTCTCGATCGGACAGTACTCGGGACTCAGGACAGGCAGGGCCGGCCCCACGGTTTTGGTTGTCTTAGCCGGAGCTAACTTTTGTTGCCCTTTATCCTTATTGAAAGATAAATGTTTAATTTAAATTTTTGTCGAACCGGTCCTAAGTAAACTAAATGGCCTGGAGGGTTGCCCTATGGAGGGGGGTTGCCCAAGCCCGAAGTCTTGTCAGGCTTACCCCAGGGCCGACCCTGAGGACAGGACTAGGCTACTAGCTAGCTAGAGAATATGCATATTGCTACCATTGATGTATAGTTTATATAGGACCAGAGATGTAGTAGAGGCTAGAGCAAAGCATAATTAAATTAATTAATTAATCTACAGAATTTGTTTATAATCCTTAGTTTTTATCTCAATTTTTATTCTATATGGCGATGACGTAGGATGAAAAATTAAAAAGAGAGTTTCTACATGTAGAAAATTATATAGAAATTCGCGGTCCCCAACTTATCCGACCACAAAAAAGTGGATTTTCTCTTTTCTTTTATGCATCAGTACCATTAACAGAAAAATGGACAAATTTTTTTCATTAAGGGTCGTATTAAGTTGGAAGATCGAATCACATAAAGATACATTCGCTATAAATCCATCAAAACAAGGGATTCATGTACGCTTTTGCAATTATCTATTATCTTCATCTCATGAATCAACTGATAAATTTTTTTTATCATAATATACAAATGAAAATAAGAATATATATAATTTTTTTTTTGAAAATGAGAGTAATGACTTGTTTTCCGTTCTCACATAAGTAAAATTCGACTACAGAAGGCACGAAAGATTTCAAAATAGCAACTTACAATATGTCTATGATACGTAGATTTTACTAACATTAAAGTATAGTTATTTTTCTGTCTTGAAAAAAAAATCAAGAGATGAAATACATGTAGTCCAACGACTTTTTATGGCTGAATTTTAAAAATTAAGAACTCATGATTCCTCTATGATTATTGTCAGTTCGACTACATGAAATCAAGTAAGAAATCAAAATATCTTGCAATATAGATGGGATGTGATATGTGGATTTCAATAACAATGAAAGTGTAATTTTTTTTCTTTAATCCCTTGAAAAAAATTTAAGAAATGAGCTATCATATAACCCAACGACTTTTCTAGAAAAATTTGTACCATAAAAATTTATTATTCGAGAACAATTAAGAATAGTTATTATCTGAAGTTAAAATCGTCTAATAAAATTTGTATTGTTGTAGCCGATTTTTGTAACTAATGACTCGTTCAAATCATGTAAGAATAAATTGTAGAATTGTTTGCTATAAAAAGTTAGATTATTTTTTTTAGCAAAGTATTCGACAGATCATGTTTGCATGATTTGAACGAGTCATTAGTTACAAAAAACAACTACAACAATACTAATTTGTGGTCGAACGGTTGTTTCGTGGCAAGCTAAGATGATCTATTGCATACTTAATTTGTTGTTGTTGTTGTTGTTGTTGTTGTTGTAATGAATATGGAATTAATTAATTAATACCAAGGACTCGTCATTTGCCTATAGTTTTTAGTGCAGTGTAGTCACAAAGACTAATATTAATTTGTGATCATAAACTTATACTATTTTCTGATCATTAACCTATTGATAAAGAGGAATATTGCATCGACCTTGTTTTCCGCCAAGCTGCTGCCGATATGACTTAGCTTCGTCGTAAATGCAATATATTTAGCCAAACTGAATAGCTCTGCCGTATTGACTAACTGTCAGCTAAACATGCTAATTCTATCATACATGCAAGCTTCTTGCCAAACTGGCCAGCTCTGCCACATAAGCGAACTATCGGTCAAACATGCTAACTCTACCATGGAAAAGTCTATTTTAACCGTTCGCATGATTGGCCGGCACTGATCCGCGTCCGCATGACGGTCAGCAATTGACCTCCTGCTAAAGCGGGCCCACTACGGACCAAAGGGCCAATGCCGACATACCGCATGGTTGTGGGCCGACACAAACCAGCCCCCTCGGCGGTCAAAATAGCATCACTCCTCTAGCTTTTAGCCAAAGGACACTAGTGCCTTATGTTGAAGTGTATCTTGTTTTCGGTTGAGCGTTGACAGGGATGATAATGTTTTGGTAATTTAGTCCCACATGGGGTAGAAGGTAAGATCATGAGGTGTAGATAATTAAAATGTGTTCAAGTCTTATATGAGAATTCTTGTTTAAGACACATGGACCCGATCAATATCACACCTCATGAGTCAACTTGGGTTCGAGTCACACCGCCTTCCCAGCTTAGCATTGTCAGAATATCTGCACTAATTTGCACTGCCACATCAGTATAGCAACGAGAATGTATCAAAAGAAATATGTCCTTATTGTATTATTGTTTAATTAAATCCTATTACTTGGGGTTTGACTCATACCCAATCAATTTTTGATAGCGATAAATCTTTTTAGTGAGATAATATTTAGCCCCGATTCAAGGGATATAATTAAATTCCCACAGGATATTAGCCTTGCGGGCTGTCACCTTAGCTTCTTGCGGATATCATTAAATTTGCATGGGATAAAACCAATGTTTAAAATCGAATTGGTGATTGAACCAAATTTTTTTGGTATAGATCGGACCGGGGTTGAACCGGGTTCAAATATACTTAATTTGGTTTACTTCAAATAGATAATATATCCACATTTAGTTCTTGGTTTGGGTTTGATAGATCTTATACTTGTAAAATTAAACTAAACCAAAATGCTAAGAAACAAACAAACTGGACCGATGATTGAACGATTTTTTTGGTATAAGTCGGACCAGCATTCAAATAGATTTGGTTTTGTTTTGTTCAAATATGTAATATATCCACATTTACTTCTTGGTTTTGTTTGGTTCTTAGCATGTTTGGTTTGGTTTA
>JANAVB010003398.1:11936142-12163642 GCA_029216955.1 Iris pallida | reverse complement strand
ATAAGTACACTTTTAATTGTTAGTGAAATCCATATGATACATCCAGGTGCGGAACTACCCTGGGCATAGGTGGGCTGTTAGCTGTAGCCCATCCCAAATTTTTGGAAGAAAATTTGTTGGGTCTTTTTTGGTAATATTTTCTTAGTTGTGTTTTATATTTTTGTTTGAATTTGAAGTATACAACAACTAAATGTAAATAAATTTTAGAGACTAATCATCTTGTCGTTCAAGTTATACCTAAAGTTCAGCTCTCCCTAATTTTAGAGATATCCATATTTCAAGTTATTATTTATGTAGTGGCAAGTTATCACTTCCTTGATTTCTACCCGCAACAAATAATGTAGACAAATTGAAGAACTACCCGTGGCTATGATTCTTGTGTGAACTGACATCTAAGAAAATAGATTATGTACTTTTGAAATTAAAATAATTTCCTGTGTGTAATTGTGATTTTATATTAGGTTAATCCCATCAGACTTCTTGAAGTAACACTCCAATTTATTGATTATACAGTGAAAAGCATTATCATTCAAAAAGGAAAAAGAAAAAATAAAAAATAAAAGAGAAATCCGCTGTGTTGTTGGACATGCACCAGGCACAACCTGGACACTCCAAAATCACAGGATTCACCAAAATGCGTGTAGTTTGTATCGGTGTGTCCAAGGTCGGCCATGGGATAAGCCAGACAAGCCATCAGGCTTGGACAACCCCGGGTTAGGGCAAACCCCCAGGCCCCTAAGTCTCCAACTCTCAGGACCTTTACGGTCCATCCCGGTTCCTTCTTGTCAGTTGAATTGGTAATCCTTAATGTCCATATTTTGAGTTAACATTAGCTCAAGGGTCACGAGAGAAACTCGAATCCGAGCTCACTCGCTGTCAAATACAAGGACAAATACCCCCGAACAAGGTATCCTTTCTTTTTGGAGTCAAAGACAAGAAGCAACCAAAATTAACTCCGATTAGGACAACCCAAACTTCCGAATCCGCCCTGAGCATGTCCTTTTACTGTTGTATCGTATTTGTGTCGGTGCAACATTGATGATAACTATATATTTCTCATGTCTAATAACACAGGAAGCTAATTGGTGCGCGGAAGTTCAACAAGGGATATCTAAAGGAAGTTAAACACATAGATCCCAAACTCGACTCCCCCCTCGACTTTGAGGGGCACGGCACCCACACCACCTCCACCGCCGGCGGCTCCTTCGTCCCGAACGCCAGCCTCTACGGCAACGCCAACGGAACGGCGAGGGGAGGCTCCCCGATGGCGCGGGTGGCTTCGTACAAGGTCTGCTGGCCGGAGACCACCAACGGAGGCGGCTGCTACGACGCGGACATCCTCGCCGCCTTCGAGGCGGCAATCTCCGACGGGGTCGACGTGATCTCTGTGTCGCTCGGGAGCAGCTTTGCCGCCCCGTATTTCAAGGACGCCACAGCAATCGGATCGTTCCATGCGGTGAAGAAGGGGATAGCAGTGGTTTGCTCTGCAGGCAACTCGGGCGCGAGCCCCGGAATGATCGACAACTTGGCGCCATGGATATTCACAGTAGCCGCGAGCTCCGTGGACCGCAGTTTTTCTCAGTACCTACATCTTGGTAACAAGCGTCGCATAGAGGTTTGTTAACTAATACACAACCTATTCATTTAGCATACCCTGTTATTTTGTTTGCGGTTTGTGACCTGCAAAAAAAAAAAATAAATCAAATTTTGATGGTAGCTTTAAACTAAGCAGAAAATCAATGGAATATTGACACGTGGCATGCGATCACAAAATGTGATCAAAAATACATTTTCCTTATTTAGCTGTCGAAAAAATAAGATGTTGCTGTTTCAAATAATAGATACATATTAAGTTTCGTACATAATTTTTTTTACAGGGTTTGAGCTTCTCTGCCAAAGGGCTGGAAGGTTTCAAGCCAATGATTAGTTCCGTAGATGCTGTAGCCTCCAATAGTACAACAAAAAATGCGTAAGAATAATTTGTAGCATTATTTATTAACCTAGTTGTGTTCTTACATATGGATACGCTTTCTCGATGAGTTTGATTAGTCAAAAAATTTCAGAAAAGCTTTAATTAAATTACTTATAAGGTAATAAGTTAGAAAAATTATAAAAATAATAATGTGTCGCCAAGTGGCCATTCCTAATGGCGTTACAGTGGCTGCTAGAACTTAGGTTGATTTTTTATTTTTATTTTAATATTTATCACCAATCCGTCGTAGCACTGACAGTCTCAGTACATTCTTTGCACAGTCGTCGATACTAATGGCTTGAGCAACATTTGTTCTTTCTGCATGCATTTCTGAACATGCACTTGCTTTGTGCAACTTCATGAATGCATTTGTGCATCAACATGCATTTGCTACAGAATCGCCCGTACTAATGGCGTGAGCTGCATTTGTGAATTTTTTTGCCATTAACAGTGACATAAAAGTTCTCAAACCGCCATTGCTACTAGCGGCGGTTCTGCCTCCAGACCGTCAGTGCTATTTGTGGATTGGAAACATATAGCAAGGAAATAAAATTACATTCTATTGATGGTATGAGTGCAGCATATATATTATAAAGAATTTTGTGTACTATTGCGTATACACTATCATGAATTTGATAGCAGGTAGGAGGGGAACTTCACTCACTTCCGTTTTGTTCTATTAATTTGCAGCCGGCTTTGTCTTCCGGGTTCCTTAGATCCGAGGAAGGTGATGGGGAAGATTGTCGTTTGTCTTCGCGGGAAGAATGCGAGGACCGACAAGGGCAGGGACGTTCTCAAGGCCGGTGGGATAGGGATGGTGATAGCCAACGCTGCGGACACCGACGACAAGCTCTTCCGCGATAATCATGTCCTCCCCGCCATCCAAATCCACTACTCTGATGGGGTTGCTGTTTTCTCCTACCTCAACTCCACCAGGTAAGACCAATATACCTTGTGAAAGGTATACTCAGGGTTGCTGTTTTCTCTGCATAAGCAACCTTTAGAGGATATAGTCAACATTTTTCTTCGATAAATTATATGAAAAGAATCAATTCGTTTCAAATAAAATTTCTATTACATTTATCTTAAATCATGAGATCTAAATATATTTAATAGTTAATTATACATCCTTTATATATATATATATATATATATATATATATATATATATATATATATATATATATATATATATGTGTGTATAGCTTGGGTTTTTTTTTTTTTCCATATTGTGTTGGGGTTGAGCCGGCTCTGGGTATACTCACAATTGTGATTGTGTTGTTCTTAAAGTTTCTTAGAATAAAAAACAAAGGATTGGACCACATTGTATATCCAACATTAAACAGAAAGTTGCTAAAGAGAACTTTTGTTGCAGATAGAGAATCTGAGACGGAAGGATTCGAACCTCCGAGTAACAGGACCAAAACCCATTGCCTTACCCCTTGGCCACGTCCCATTTCGATTTATATTCGACACTATTAAAATTTATCTAACACTATGTTTTAAATTTTCTAACATCCTTCATATTTTCTCTATTGTTACCGTCGCTTTGTTGTTGTATTTATAGGAACAATTATGGGATGTAATTCATGTGGGTTTGCCTTTTAATTGTAGGTCACCCTATGGTTCTATTTCTAGAACGAGGACGAACATTGGTTTAAAGCCAACACCAGTTATGGCATTCTTCTCGTCTCAAGGACCAAACCCACTCACTGCTGGTATTCTTAAGGTTTGCATGGATATTTCTAATAAATCTATATATATTGCACATTTATTAGTATGATAATTATAACACATGATTTCTTAATTAAAATTCCTTCTGCATGCAGCCTGACATTACTGCACCGGGGGTCGATATTCTTGCTGCCTACACTGGCGCGATATCGCCGAGTGGAATGCCTGAGGATACCGAGAGGGTTCCCTTCCATTTCATGTCTGGAACATCCATGTCTTGCCCTCACGTAGCTGGCATTGTGGGGCTTATGAGGACTCTACATCCTGACTGGAGTCCTGCAGCAATCAAATCCGCAATCATGACTACAGGTGACCAACATCATATTAATTTGTTTGGGCAATGCTATGCCTAGGGCCGACTTACAACCAATAGGTTCCCTTCCATTTTTATTTATTTTTATTTATTTTTATTTTTTTTGCAGCAATGACAGTAGATAACACACGACACGCTATCAAGAACGATTCCATGGCGAAGGCGACGCCGTTCAACTACGGCTCGGGCCACGTACACCCCAACCGCGCCATGGATCCGGGCCTCGTCTACGAACTGACGCCGACGGACTACTTGAACTTCCTGTGCTCCATCGGCTACAACTCGTCCCAACTAGCCACCTTCAGCGAGGGGCCCTACTCGTGCCCGTCGAAACCCCCGGGGGTCGAAGACCTGAACTACCCTTCCATCGTCGTCCCCAAGCTCGTCCGTTCCGCCAGCGTGACGCGCGTGCTGAAGAACGTCGGACCGCGGGGGGCCACGTACAGGGTCCACGCGAAGGCGCCACGGGGCGTTTCGGTATCGGTGGATCCGAGGGAGCTCGAGTTCGGGAAGGTCGGAGAGGAGAAGAAGTTCAGGGTCACCATGAGGGCCAAGAGCGGGGTTCTCGTGGGGAAGTACGTTTTCGGGACACTGAGGTGGTCCGATGGGGATCGACACCACGTGAGGAGTCCTATTGTTGTGAAGGTTGCAAAGTAGTAGACGCTTTGAATTCATAGATGGCCTTAACAAAAAAGGCTTTAGGACTTGTCATTCTTTCATTTCTCATGAAATATTTTCAACGCTGTTTAAGAAAATGACTATGGTTTGGACTTGATGATGATGGCATATATATCGATCCATATTTTATATATTGTCTTTGTATTGGAATTTCTGTTATGGATCCGTATTATGTTGGACCGTATCTTGTTTTTGATTGAGCGCTCAAATGGGAGATAACAATGGAGTTGATTTAATCCCACAAGGTAGGATCATATGGTATAGATAATTGGAATTGGTTCAGAATTCTCTTTTAAGACATATGAATTCAATTCAATAGCCCACCTCATGGACTAATTCTGATTCGGGTCACACCGCGTTCCCAACATATCATCCGTCTGTTCTCCCACTATTGGAGTATTCTTGGAGTCCAAATGGCTTGGCAAACCGTTGATGTAGCAGCTTTTTACTCTTCCCCCACTATTTTCCCTTCTCCGTTCTTCCATATTACTGCTCTGGCTGTCAAAAAATCCTAGCTCTGACCTGTCGTTCGAGTACTCAGTGGATTATATTGAGTGGTAAATCAAAACTTTGGGCTAAACTTGTAACTCAATTCCATGAATTTTCACAATTTGCAAGTTGCGACTCTAACTTGTTATAATTGAGATATATAAAACTTACTAACAGCCAGTTTTGATATGTTCTTAGGGTGTTCAGAGCGTTATTTCAGTTCCAAGATTATTTTTCTTGGATAGTGGATAAAAAGAAATGTTCAGAAAGAATATGTAGAATAAAAGTGGATTTCTATATCTACCAAGAACTCACCTCTTTTATTAGGAATCTCACATATTAGATTGAATTAATTTAGTTAAAGTTGGGCACTTAAATTGAATACAATAAAAACAAGGAATTATTTTGTAAAATTTAAAGAAACGTCTACAAATCTAGGATAACGAAAATGAGTGTTAACAAGAATGATTGGTACTACAAATCTAGGATATTAAATCAATGTATCCGGAAAAAAGTTTTACCAATTGAAAAACAAGATGAGAAAAAATTATCTTGGATGGTTTAAAGTTTAAACATGTGCAACACAAACCAATAAACCTTTCATAAGGAAAAGTCATCGTATAGTATTAATGGGACCACTAGGACCAAATGTACGCGTACACAAACGTGACTTGAATATCTAAAAATAATATATAATTATGTGTTACCTTTAAGAGAGCCTCAGGGAGCCAAATGGAAAGAAGGGATTCAAACAATATCTTAGGATAAAAGCCCTTTTCTTGTTCTTACTTTTGGAAATTGATGATAAATATGTTTTGATGTTTTTCCAATATTTATGCATGGTTCACTAGGGGTGAGCATTCGGTTAATTCGGTTCCAACCGAGCCGAATAACCGAAAATCGAATTGGACCGAAACCGAATAAACAAAACCGAATCGAATCGGTCAATAACCGAACCAAACCGAAATAAATCGGTTCGATTTTCGGTTTATTCGGTTTTTAGATTTATTTGTGCTTTTTTGTTTATATATATATATATATATATATATATATATATATATATATATATATATATATATATATATAAACTAAATTTTTTTTATTCGGTTTTGGACCGAACCGAAACCGAATAAGAAAATTTAGTATTTTCAAAACCGAACTAATTTTTTTTAAACCGAACCGAATCTCTTATTCGGCTCGGTTCGGTTTTCAATCCAAAACCGAATAATGCTCACCCCTTTGGTTCACCATAACCCAGCCCAAATATCAATTCTCTCTAGAAAAACTTGGTTCAGTTCGGCCTAAAAGGTTCAAACTAATAATTGGGCTAAGTACTTGCCAAAAATTAAATTTGTTTTAGGACATGACAAAATATCATTCGGAACTTAAAAGTTAGCTTCATCATAGTTGGTTTAAGTTTAAGAAAAGTTTTGACAGAGAAGAAACAAACAAACGAACGAACCCTACGCATCACCGAGTCTTTACCTCTCCCTCTCTACCTTTCTTAGGTTATGGAAGATCTTAGGTTTTTGCAAGGATGTTTTACTCTTACCTATTCAATTCAAGTATATAGTAACAACGAGAGTTTAAGTAGTTCTATTCTACAAATTTGCTGGTTCTTGGAGGCAGATCGACGAAAAGAATCGAATTTTGCTTTAAACAACGGTGATCTTCATCACCCCAGGTATTTCTTCAGTGTCATTCTTCTTCTGATTTGTCTATTGTAGCAATTGTGATTGCAAATTTTTTAGTGCGTTCAATTTCCAACATCACATTGTTTGTTTTGTAATTTTGTTACGTAAGGTACTAATCAGGTATGCTTTCTCAATTTTTTCACATACGTTTGTACAACCTTTGTAACCCGTCAATAACAAAATTACCTTTTTGTAGGTGAGAGGAGAAGCAAAAGAATAGATGAAGTATTTTGTTCGATTAAGTACGGAGAATATTAAAAATCTATATAACCTATGTCATCCAAATATGCTAGCATTTGGATTATATAATAGCATAGGTGGGAGATGCTTTTATTTTTATTTTTTTTATCTTCCTTTTTTTTGGGTCCATTATGTTCATTTGGGGTTTAAGGATCTCGTTGAAATTTTTGATGTAGGGTTCAAAAAATTGTGCCTCCTTCTGCAGTCTGACAAGCTGACCATCGACGTCGAATTCGGGTCCAGGATGATCACTATCGAGAACAAGTCCATCAAGTTGTCTCTTATATATACTAGTAACGTTAACGTGCACGTGCATTGCACACACATAAAAAAAAGTATTAAAAAGAAAAAATAATATGAATTTATTGTAAATATTGTTGTCCCTAGGGATTAAACTCATATAACAAAGAAAAATGTCTCCCACCTTAACCTCTAGAGTTGTTTAGTTACAAGTGAATCATATTAGATAGTTAAAAACTATTTTTTAAATAATTAATAGAGTATTTATAAACGGCTTAGACGGCTCAATTTTGAGTCGTTTCCAAGCCACCTTATATTAGTAGAGATGTCACCAGATTGTGTTTACTTTCTATACTTTGTTTTCACTTGAACCTACATCAGAACTCTGTACTTATGATGTGAAACGTCGAGATTCTGTTGAGCTCTATAATTTTGGTATAGAATCTGCTTGAATATTTGTCTGTGACAAGGTTTGGACATTCCTTTGAACCGAGCCGGAACGCTATTGTTATGATTAGAGTGGACGTCGAAGGGTTATATATTGGGAAATGTTGGTATTTTTGCCTTTGGACAAGAAAAGATAGTCCCACATCGGCTACACCAAATGGTGAGTATCTCAATATAATGCATTGCTTGTGTTGAGGTGTGCACATGAGGTGTAGTGGGGTACAAGTTTGTGCCATGTGGAAGTATTTTCCTAGAAGGAAAAAGGATTAACTCCAACAAGGATGCAAGTTGATTTTTTTTGTGCGGACTCGGACTCGGACGCGGACTCCAGGATTGTCACGTGCATGCACGGGAGTGTTCGGGGGGTAGGCGTGGACTGGCACACTTCTATGCTGATTGTGGGATGATCTAAAATATCAAACTCTATTTTTGAGTATTGGTATTTTAGTCCCACATCGGATATGAGAAGAGGTGAAGTCTCAACTCCACTCTATAAATAGAGCCCCTTGACCTCCTTTGAAAGATGCACCAAGAAAAGAGTTGAGGGAGTCTGTTAAGTCCAGGAAGCCCGTTCAAGTCTCAATTATTGACTTACGAGCGTTCCAGAAGTTCTCGTGAACTTGTTGGTTCCTGGAAGCTGTTCATGCTCGTGTGGAGCGAATAAAGCTTTGAGCAACGGTGGTCCATTCACTCCAGCATCTCATTCTCGCCTGTCATCGCTGCTGTTGTCTTTTACAGTAACTTCTTTTTAGAAGCTCTACTGCCGATAGTTGCTTACACAAAGTCTCTTTAGATTTTTTGTGTATTACGTAGAATCTTTTTTGATCCTCGTAATTCAGAATCCTCCAGGATCTCTGTTGCACATCTTCTTTAAGGTGCTGCATTTGAAACGTTGTGTGTACAATTGTTTCAGTTTCAAAATTTTCCATCGTAAATTGTGCCTCGGCACTAACAATCTCAAAGCTTTATTGAGGAGATGGATAATTCTCGTACTTCGCTCATCGATACCGGCTTTAACAAGTTGGAGAAATTCGATGGCGAACACTTCCAGATATGGAGACGAAAGGTCATTTTAAATCTTCAACTCGTGAATGTTGATCACGTGCTGTCAGAAGAAGAACCGATCGTTTCAACCACTGGATCTGCTGCGGCTGTGGCCGCTGCTACGGCCAAGCAAGCGAAGTGGAAGAGAGAAAATAGTATATGCAAACTACTGATACTCAATTCCATGGAAGACTCTCTGGCAGAGTCCTACTCCAAGAAGACATCTGCCAAAGAGATATGGGACTCCTTGGGAAAGCTCTATGAAGATGACGAGAACTGGTCCAAGATCTTCATGGTAGAAAAGTATCACAAGTGGACCTTCGAAGACGAGAAGGCGATGCTGCCCCAAGTGAAGGAGTTTTTGAAGTTGCGTCAGAAACTAGAAGACGAGAACATGCCCCTCGTCGACAAGTTTGTCGTTGGAGGGATCGTCGTGAAACTTCCTACAGAGTGGAGCAACTTCTATGCAAAGATGCATCGAAAGAAGATGGAAATTAGCTTGGAAGATTTCTTGCAAGAGATCCATGTTGAGGACGAGATGCGCTCTCAACAGACGATATGGATACTCTGTCCAAACAACTGACGAAGGCAAATCTGGTCCAAATCAGAGAGTACTAGGGGAAGCAGGCTGCTTCTCATCGCAAAAAAAAGGACTTCACGAATCTGAAAGTGAAGGGTCCTGCTTTCAAGCAGCAGAAGTCCAAGTCCCATGTGACTTGCTTCAATTGTAGCAAGAAGGGCCACTACAAATCCGAATGCAAGTCCAAGCCCAAAGAACAAGGTGAGCCTAGTAAGGTTTCTATGATTACTAATCTAGTTGCCATGATAGCACATGTTGCAACTGTGGGGGCTGACTTAGACTGGTGGATAGACACTGGTGCGACCTGCCATGTCTGTTCAGACAAATACTGGTTCGTCTCTTATGAGCCAACTTCAGAAAAGGTCATAATGGCAAGCCAGGCATATGCTGAAGTACTAGGGATCGGGACGGTGGAGCTGAAACTCACATCGGGGAACACTCTAACGCTTCAAGGTGTGAAGCATGTTCCAGTAATTGCTAAGAACCTGATCTCTGGAAGTCTGCTCTGCAACGTAGGCTTGAGGATGGACATCAATGCTGGCTAGTTGGTGATGTCCAAGAAGGGTACATTCTTCGGAAAAGCTTTTCAAACTGAAAGAATGTACAAGATTCAGCTTGTTGTAACCCAGCATGATAATATAAATGCAATCACTTTTTTGATTATTCTCTTGAGTTATGGCATAATAGGCTAGGACATGTTCATTGTAAAAGGATTAACAGAATGTCTAGTCTAGGACTTATCTCCAAGTGTGGGGGTAAGGTAGAGAAATGCGAAGTATGTGCTCAGACGAAGATCACAAGGAAACCCTTTCACAGGGTCCATCGAAGCACAGATCTTCTGGAGTTGGTTCACTCAGATATCTGTGACTTCAAACAATTCTCTACAAAGGCTGGGATGAAGTATTTCATTACTTTCATCGATGACTTCTCAAAGTATGCTTTCGTCTACTTGCTCAAGTCTAAAGATGAAGCATTCGAGAAGTTCAAGGAGTTCAGGGCCGAGGCTGAACGGCAAACTGGACAACAACTCAAGAGGTTAAGGAGTGATCGAGGCGGGGAGTATCGGTCTCATGAATTCTTATCATT
This sequence comes from Iris pallida, assembly GCA_029216955.1. Classification (NCBI taxonomy): domain Eukaryota; kingdom Viridiplantae; phylum Streptophyta; class Magnoliopsida; order Asparagales; family Iridaceae; genus Iris; species Iris pallida. The sequence continues at coordinate 12,153,125 of JANAVB010003398.1, read as the reverse complement.
CTACAAAGAACATGGAATCATCAATGAGACAACGGCTCCGTACTCTCCTCAATCCAACGGAGTAGCAGAAAGGAAGAACAGAACGTTGACAGAGATGATAAAATCTATGCTGTTGACTGCGGGTCTTCCAAAGTGTTACTGGGGAGAAGCTGCACTAACGATAACGTTCATTCTGAACAGAGTGCCATATACAACTTCCGACATAACTCCTCATGAACTCTGGTTCAAAGTCAGACCTAACTTGAATGTTATTCGAGTGTGGGGGTGTCTGGCTTATGTGAAGCTCCCGGATCTGAAGATTCAGAAGCTAGGGACAAGGACTACGAAGGCGATCTTCTTGGGGTATGCCGAGAAGAGTGATGCTCGGAGATTCATTGATATCGAGTCAAACCATATCATCGAATCTCGCGATGCTGAATACTTTGAAGACAAGTTTGCAAAACACAAGAATATTGTTCTCGCGGATCTTCCGGAGAATGATGAGGGTACAAAGCAGATAGAAGTCTTTAATGAACCAGTAGTCCAAGATGAAGCTGTCGTCAAGGAGACACCAGCTGAACCAGAACTCGCTGAGCCGTCAACTAAGCGAACGAGGAGGCCGAAAGACGTCGGAGATGACTTCGTCACCTATCATATGGAAGCAGATCCGCTTACCTATGATGAGGCGATGAAGACCAGAGATGCTGTATTCTGGAAGGAGGCGATAGACAACGAGATTGACTCAATCACCTCCAACAACACATGGGTATTGGTTGACCTGCCAGAAGGAGCAAGACCCATCGGATGCAAATGGATCTTCAAGAAGAAGATAAAAGCAGATGGAACCATTGACAAGTTCAAGGCCAGGCTAGTGGCCAAGGGATTTGCTCAAAAGCAGGGGATCGACTACTTTGACACTTATGCTCCAGTAGCTCGGATGACAACCATCAGATTGTTAATTGCTCTAGTAGCAATACACAAGCTGGTGATACATCAGATGGATGTGAAAACGGCATTCCTTAATGGTGAGCTGACCGAAAAGATCTACATGCAACAACCAGAAGGTTTTGTCGTCAGAGGTCTGGAAGACAAAGTCTGCAAGTTGATAAAGTCTCTGTATGGTTTGAAACAAGCTCCCAAAATGTGGTATGAGAAGTTTGACAAGGTGATAAGGTCAAATGGCTACAGGGTCAGTAAAACAGACAAGTGTGTCTATACGAAGTTTGCTGACGGAAGAGGAGTAATCGTATGTCTTTACGTGGACGACATGCTAATCCTAGGTACGGATTTAAGCTGCGTCACAGAGACAAAGAAATTCCTCTCGACCAAGTTCAGTATGAAGGACTTGGGGGATACCGACGCAATCTTGGGGCTCAAGATCATCCGGACAGGCACTGGAATAGCGCTGTCACAATCTCATTATATTGAGAAGATGCTCACTCGCTACGGGTATCAAGATCTTCCTTTTATTGATACACCGTACCGGAGTGATCAGAAGCTGGAGCCAAATTCGAGGGAAAGCGTTTGTTTGCCATTGATTGTAAAAGTACAGAACAATTATCGGAGGACTGAACTTAGACTCACAATACAAACTCGCTTGTACAAAGAAAACCTAGGGACAAAAACCTAGGTACAGCAATCTAAGTATAATTGTTTATTTTAGATTCTAGGGGGTGACGATAGAGGCTCGGGAAGGCGACGACAGCCCTGCCTTACTCCTTGGACGATCGGTATGCAGCCTTGGCTCCTCGTGTGAAGATGGTTGGCGTTGACGAAAAAGGGCTCTTTTTGCTCATTTGTTGCTCTCCTGGCTTCTCTCTCTCTCTGTGTATTTTCTCTCTGACTCTGTATTTTTTATTCTTTTGTTGCCGGGGTCCTTTTGCAGAGAAATGATGCTGGCTATTTATAAGAGTGGGGTATGATCATTAGGGTTTGTTATGATCATTTGTTTGGAATGTCGATGCTCCCTCAATCTATCTGAACCCTTGATCCTGATTACAATGAATCTAGGCTATTAATGCGGATAGCACCGAATCTTGTGAGCAATTAATGTTAACTGCTTTAAATCTTCATAATGGATTATACCAATATTCGATTGCTCGCCACGTGTCCTATTGGCTTTATGATAAATGATATGCCTTGATCTTGGTAATTATGAGGATGACGTCAAATATATTTGTTGAGATTCGGTTAAATCCTTGATTGATCCGATGCCACGTGTTTTAGTTGTGGGGCCTGCCAGAGCCGCATAGAATAGGCAAGACTTGAACCGCAGGAAGGTAATCTTCATGAGCCGTATAGGACAACGCCTTATTGAGCCGCAGGGGATGATCTCTCAATGAGCCGCATATGCATAATCTCTACGAGCCGCATAGGCTAGCGCTGTATTGAGCCGCAGGGACTGGGCTCTCGGTGGGCCGCATATGGCTGATTTCTGCTGGCCATATAGGGTGACTTCTTAGTGAGCCGCATAAAGCTGTTCTCATTTAAGCCGCATGAGACGTGCCACGTGGCAATCTAGGACCTCTGTCGGATCGGGTCAGAGATTTTCTTCTTTTCTCGAAGAGTCTGTCATTATGGCAGAACCATTATGACGCTTTATGTTAGAGCCGTCACGGTCGTCGAGTCGTGTCAGGGCATTAAATGAGGCCACTACTCAAATGGCCAGCTGTAGGGAGGGATCCCAAGAGGGGATGTGGCATCGATCGGGCCGCATATTCCTGCTGAACCGCATATACTCCCGAGCCGCATGAGACTGAGAGTCTTCTTTGAATCGCATAAGGCAGCTCCTGTATGAGCCGCATGGGCTTCTTCCCAGAGCCGCATGGACCATTACTCTGATATTTTCCATGCTTCTACAGGACCCCCTTCAAAGTTTTCAATTTGCAAAATTGAAACACTTTGAATAAGAAGCATAGCCCCGTTCATGCCGCATAAGTGTCTCAGCTGTATAGACTCATCGGGCCACATGGGCTCTTTGCCACGTGTCCTGACTACGTGTGCAAATCTTCATTAAATGCTCTTGATTTATTTTGAATTAACGCCGTCTTTTGGGGGAGGATCCCAAGGGTCGATTTTGCCTTGACCAAAGCATTTTTGCCTTTATCTTTTGAAGCAGCGTGTAATCCGAGACGTTTGTTCGTTTTATGGGTCTCTTTCGCCTATAAATAAGAGTCTTTTAGTCCCTTGGGGGTTTCTTTACCTTCTCTCTTTGCTCAAATTCCCTGTTGCCGACTTTGCTCTTCGTCTTCTTCCTTCATCAATCGACAATGGCTCCCAAGAAGGCTGCTGCTGCTACGGGCAAGAAGGCCGTATCATCTTCTGCGACAGCGAAGGGTAAGAAGGCCGCGTCTTCATCGACTGCGGCGGCGAACGTGGCGGCTCCTCCGCCGACTGGCGTGCCTGCTTTTCACCCCGACGTCCACCCGCCTATTACTGGTAGGATTCCTTAATATGAACTACCATGGCTACGCCGCATATTTTATGCGCGAGCCTATATTCCAAAGCATGCTGTGTGTCCGACTTATGCTCGGGCCGTATGGGGTATGACCTGAGTTTGAACGGCATGAAAGTGGTTGCATAACTTCTTTATCAAGGCCGCATGAGCTCTTTCAAACTGAGCCGTTTAAGCATATTTTCGAACTGAACCGCATAAGCTCCTCCTCGCATAAGCTCATCCTCGCAGGGCCGCATAAGCTTTTTCGAGCTGAATAAGCTTATTCAAATCGGACCATATTCGTATTCACTCCCTTCGAACCGCATAAGTTCCTCCGTATTGCGCCGCATGAGTTCCTTTTGAACAGAACCGCATAAGCTTCTTCGCACTGGACCGCATGGGCTCTTTCAAACTGAGCTGTATAAGCTTATTTGAACTGATCTGTATAAACCTTCTTTAAACCGAGCCGCATGAGGCTATACTGGGCCGCATAAGTATCATGTAGTTTTTGTGTTTCAGCTATCTTTTTTGACTTGTTTCTTTTACTTTTTTTTAGTGAATCTGCCAGTGAATCCTGCGGGGGAACTCATGGTAGGCTCGCGTCAGTTTGCCTCGGGCGTACATCGGGATGACTTAGTTCGTCAAGTGTCCGAACAGCTACTTATTGACGAACCTTTGGAGCGACTAAATGCTATCAGGGTTCAATCTTTTCAATTCCTTGGTGACATGATAAGCTCCGGGCAGTCTGATGGGAAGTATCTGAAACCGGTCTTCCTCTTTGGGGATGCGTTGGTCGTAGAAAACTCTCGAGTGCTGGACGTTTCCGAGAGTTGGGATTTTGACCTGGACGGAATGCCAATTCACATCCCTATTATGAAGCGCCATTTCCCTTTTGAGTGGTTCAATATGATCATTCTGGATAGGCAGATGCCGGACACCCTCACTCCGACCCGACCGGGGATGTTTGTGGGTAACATCCGTTATAACCGAGCCACTGGGTCAGTGCGCGCGGTCAAAGATCCGGCCAGTCGGTCCGTGATGGGGTTAGTTCCGGGTACCTTCATCAACACCCCGGTCCTAATTTTTCATTCTCCCAGGCTGATACCTTCTTGAATCAGCTTGCTCGCAAAGGATCCTATCCTGTTGGCAGGTTGGTACTGCCGAGCTGGTTACGCCCCATTCCCCCGTGGGCTAATCTGACCTTATGGATTCTACGGAAGTACGAAGAATTTTTGCGGGGAGTCAACCTTTATGATGCTATCCGGGGGACCAGCCACGGGTTGCCCGTTAATAAGCCACTATTCATGGCCCTTCTGGAGATGTACAATCATCGGATGGGGACCTTTTTCACCCCTGTCGGAGAACTGGGGCTTGCTCTTCACGAGATGTATGCTGTCTCCAAGCTCCCCTGGGGGGATGAACCCTTCGAGGTGTACACTCCGACTAATGAGGAGCTCCAAGATTTGGATCGACGATTCCCCGGTTTCGTCGCCGTGTATCAAGAACTATTGTGCCATCATAGCACCTGTCACCGAACGACTATCCAGAAAAACGACAGCTCGGAAGGGGATTCTCTCCATACTAAATCTTGGGTCTCGTACCTCTTTAAATTCAGTGCGGCTGGCCGGGTTACTTCCCGAGACCGTCTGACTCCTAGGAAAGTAGAGGACTTGGTGTCGACTGCTAGGAGGTCGAGGTCCAAAAGTGATCGGTTCGGGAGCCAGATTGACTCCTTCAGCTACTTTTGTTATGGTACCCGGCGGCTGTCAGAGAAGGCACTCTTGGCCGGGTTTCTAATGGTATGGCTGCACAACTGCGTGGTCTCAGGAGGGGCAGGTTCTATTGAGAGGATTAGTCGCCACTTCATTCTTTCTGCCGTAAAGTTGGCCTTTGGGGTCAGGCTGGCTCTTCTTCCTGCCATGGTGTGCAGTATTCAGCATGGTCTCCGCGCCTTCTTGTCCAAGGTCATTGCTCGTTACGTGGCAATGGACTTTGAACGTGTAGAATTGCCTTATCATTACTTACTGGGATGGCTGTTGCTGCATTATCAGTCCTTGATGAGACCTGGAACGGGAGATGGCGTTACAGATGACGACGCGTTTCTTTTCAAGTATCGCCATCAGCCTTGGGAATGTAGTATCATGCCGGCGTGTCGAAGAATGCTGGCGAGAGTGGACGAGTATAATTTCTTCGTATCCGTTCCTCGTTTCACCGATCAAGAGGTGAGGAGTGTTCATGTTGATGGGGTTGGACCTCCTCATTTCTTGCCTGAAAAGATGCGTTTCTGGCTGCGTAACATTCGCCCGGCGCATCTAGTTTACCGGAAGCGCAACACTGTGTATTTGGAGCCCTACTTGCCTAGTAGGTTTGCCCGTCAATTTGGGTATAGTCAGCTATTCCTCGGGCGCCCCAGTTCTCACCTGGGATTTGAAGGTAGCATTCTTGACGGTGTTAGGGCATGGAGCTACTATGACACCTGTCATACTCGGACTAGCTTCTTGGTCCCTGCCGCAAATGTGATAGGGGAAATCCTGCATATGGCGGCCCTATATCATGTTACGGCGAATCCTCCTCCCCTCGATTTTGACTCGAGGACTAGCTTCATTGTGGGCACTCGCCTGGCGGAGAAGGCTACAACGTCGAGAACAAAGAAGAAAGGGACGAATAGAGTTCCTTCGCCCGATTTCGAGTCCTTCAACACAATTGGGGAAGACAACGAGCGGGACGACGAGGACTCCCTTTCTTCGGGTGACGAGACAATGGCGGGTCAGCCTCCCATCATGGCAGGTGAGATGATGACGGATCAACTGTCGGCTATATTTGATGAGACAATGGACCAGTTACCATCTGTATCGGAGGTGGTACGGGTAGAACTACCGCCCGTCATGCCTGGTCCCTCACGTAAGCGAGGCAGGCGTGAGTCTACTGGCGGAGGGGTTACTTTTTCTGTAAAGAGAGCGACGGTCGGTCCCCGTAGACTGCTTATCACGGAGAAGGGTGAGGATGTAGACGGTATTCCAGAGGTAAGTCGGAGCTTTCTCTTTGTTGTAGTTTTCTTCTTTTCTGAAGATATGACTTAATTACTTTTCTTTGTAGATGTCTGGTGAACCGTCCTTTCCTGAACCGTTTATTTCCCCTGTAGCTGATCCGGCCCTTGCTGCTTTGATTAGCGGCGTGTGCGCCGCGATCCTTTCTACGGGTGCTCTCTCAGAGGTGGCTGGAAGCTCCCAGGTTGCTGAAACCTCGGCCCGGGGTGACGACGGTTTCCTTGGACCCGTCCCTGAAACCGCTGATCTTAAGCAGTGCGATGCTGATCTTGGTGCGCCCCTTCCCGAGGATGTAAGGGCGGAGGAGTCTATTGTACCTGACTCGGGGGCTATTGGTGAAGGGGCTATGGTGGCTGCAGGCGAATCTCGGCCTTCGCACTCCTCCACTGGTAAGATAAGCCAGATATTGACTAGTGAGGGGGCTTATTTGCTCTATCAACATATTCTCCGGGTCAAATCGATTCATGGTTGCCTTGGCCCTGCAGGTCCTGACCCTTTACTTCCCACCGTGGATGTTCTTGGGGAAGGCTCGGCCTGCCGTGATACGGGAGAAAGGAGCGTTCCCCCTTCTTTGTCGTCTCATGTCGAGGAGCCTCCTGCCAGCTCTGGGCCGACGGGAATGGGGTTGGCGATGGTCTCCGCCTCATCCTCTGCAGATTATACGGCTCCGGAGACCGACCTCTCGACCCTGCCGAGTATTCAAATTTTGCAGGCTGCCGAAGAGGAGTTGGCCGCTGTTCAAGTGTCCTTTCGTGCGGAGCTGGTTTCTCTCGTAGCAGGAGCGGCGGATTCTGTTGCATCTTCTTCGGTGCTGCCAGCCACGCTCCCGTTGACACCGGCCTCCACGGAGACTCTGGACGAGGTGACGCAAGACATGGTCGACAGCTTCTATCGTCATTTACAAAGGGGCGTAGACGCTGCCATAGGACGGGGGACCCCATTTTCTCTCTCTCTCCGGTGCGCTCAGGGTCAAATTGCAACCTTGAAGTCCCTTCCTGGCGGGGTGGGATTGGCTGCACTGCTGGAACCTAAGCTGACAGAAGCTGATCAGCTTGTGACCCACCTACTGGCGATACGACAGGCGGGCTTACCTGCTGCGATTGAGCGAGAGCGTGGCTTCCTCATTGCTGCTCGGGATAGGATTAAGCTAGCCCGAGATACTGCTGGGCCAGTTGTACGGGGGGACCTTGATAAGTTCTCCGCTTCGTATGACCAGCTGGGTCGTAGGAGTCAGGCTTGCCGTGCTCGGGAAGAGTCCGCTTCTCATGGAATTGCTGATACGAAGGAGCGGATTCTTGGACTCCAGAGGCAATTGGCCTTCTTAGAGTCAGAGCTGGAGGCTGCTCAGGCGGAGTAGGAGTCGATCGTTCGGGAGGCCGAGAAGGTTTCCCGATCTTCTGATAACCTGGAGCGGGCTTTTAAGAAATTTGAGGACAACTGGCAAGCTCACGCTCATCTGGAGGACGAGGCGGAGCTGACCCACGAGGCAAAGCGTCGAGCCTCCCAGAGGTTTGAGCGGTCGGTTACTTTGCTGACGGACCGTCTCAGGACGTTGTGTGCCCCGGAGCAGTGATCAGCTTTCTGTTTTCTTTTGCTTCTCTTTTTTTTGTAAGGGATGTGATCCCCAAATGATGTAGTATTTAGAATTTCGAATAAATGAGCATGTTTCAACTCATCTTCTCTTTCTTGTACTTGTGGTGTTTGCGGGATTGGACTTGCTGGGAGATTATTTGTGGACCTGTTACCCTAGGCGTACCTTGGTTTTAGGTACGGATAACAAGTTTGGACAGGATGTCCGGAACAGCCGTGGCAAAGTGGTCATGGATGTTCTCGGTGCTTAAAAAAAGGAATGCCGTAGAGCAGCTGGGCTCCCGGGGCATGGTGGGGTAGTGGATTTATGCTAAGAAGCTTAGCAAAGGAATATTTGTGGACCTATTATCCTTGGCGTACCCTGGTTCGGGATACAGATAATAGGGTGAAAGGAAAACCAACATATTTGCTCAGAGGTCATGAGGACATGGCAAGCATGAGGGTTTTACCGTGGAATCTTCCTGCTCAGAGGTAATGAGGACATGGCAGGGGAGGTTTCACGGAAGATATTCGTGGTCAACAGCGGACATTTTGTGGACCTATTATCCTTGTCGTACTCCGGTTGTGGGTACAGATAATAGGTCGAAAGGAGACCGACATACTTGCTCAGAGGTAATGTGGACATGGCAAGCATGAAGGTTTCTTCGACGGAGCCTTCCCACTCAGAGGTAATGATGACATGGCAGGAGTGGGCTCAATGAAGAGGGGGTACATAGAACGACTCAGAGGTAGGAGAACGTGGAAGTTCTATGTGAGGGGCAGTTTGTTTTTGGTGGAAGCGAAAATGACTCAGAGGTAATGAGGATATGTCCGTTTTCGGAAATTTATGGATCGATTACCCTTTTTGTGCACTGGGAGTGTGGGTATTGGATCATGAGGGAGGATCTCTTCCGAGAAGAAAGTTCAGAGGTATAATCATACGTGACTTACTATCTGAAAGAGTGACCGGAATGTGAGTTCAGAGGCACCAGCGGGTGCATAACTTGGTAAATTAACATATTGAGAAAGCGGGAGTCCAGCGGCACCAGCGGGTACATGACTCGATAATCTGAAGGGGATGTGGGGGTGAGTTCAGGGGTACCAGTAGGTACATGACTCGATAATCTTGAAATGTTGTGGGTGTGAGTTCAGTGGCACCAGCCGGTACATGACTCGATAATCTGAAATGCTGAGGGTGTGAGTTCAGTGGTACCAGCGGGTACATGACTCGAAGACCTTGTAGCGAATGTTGTTTAGACATAATATTTCTTCAGGAACTTGCCGTTGACGGGCAGCATGAGCAAGTCTCCGTTTTGCTTTGCAAGGCGGTAAGCACCGTTGGAGAATACCGTCTCAATGATAAATGGGCCCTCCCACTTTGGCTGGAATTTGCCGGCAGTCTTGTGAGTCATGACCATTGGCCTCCGGACTGCCAAGACGAGATCGCCTACCTGAAATGTTCTGATTTTGACCTTCTTGTTGAAGGCTCCTGAGATACGAGCTTGGTATAGCTCGATTCTTTGCTGAGCTAGGAGGCGCTTTTCATCTAAGGCTTCTAACTCTTGCAGTCGACGTCGGTAGTTATCATCGGTTGTCAATTGATGTGTGAGGGCGACACGTAGTGAGGGGATCTGTGTCTCCAAGGGGAGGACAGCCTCACTCCCGTATACCAGGGAGAACGGTATATTTCTGGTGGCTGTTCGGACCGTGGTGCGATAAGCCCATAAGCACTCGCCGAGCTTCTCGTTCCAGTCACGTTTGTTGGAGGAGACAAACTTCTTGAGAAGTTTGATGATTATTTTGTTGAACGCCTCTGCTAACCCATTTGCTGCCGGGTTGTACGGCGTCGAGGCGATATTCTGAATACGGTGCTTATCGCAAAACCGATAGAATGCGTGGCTTGCAAACTGCGGACCATTATCATGGATGATCCTTCGGGGCAGTCCAAAGCGGTAGATGATGTGGTGTTTAAGGAAGCTGATCACGTTTGAAGTCTTAACTTCTGCGAGTGGGACAGCTTTCGTCCATTTGGAGAAGTAATCAGTGATCGCAAGTATGAAGCGATGTCCTCGAGAGGAAGGTGGGGTGATTGGACCAATGATATCCATTCCCCATGCTTCGAATGGCCAGGACGCCACTGTCGGATGTAAAAATTCGGATGGTTGGTGGATGAAGTCCGCGTGGACTTGGCAAGCTTTGCACTTTCTAGCATAATCTATCGCGTCTGCAACCATTGTGGGCCAATAGTAGTCCATTCGGCGAAGGCGGTCTTGCAGTTTCGGGCCGGGCTGGTGGGCCCCGCAGATATCGTCATGGGCTTCTCGTACGGCTTCTTTGGCTTCTGTGTTTGACAGACACCGAAGCAGTAATCCGTCGTAGGAGCGGCGATACAGCATTTTCGTCTCTGTATCGTAGAAGAATCTGAGAGAACGCCTTCTGATGGAAGTGGCTTCCTTTGGGTTCTCAGGCAGGATGTCGTAGATGACGAAGTCGATGAATGGTTGTCTCCAATATGGGGCGTCATCGATCGTCTGGGCAGAATAGCTTGCGACGAATTGCACATTGTTTTTGGGACAGACCAGTTCATGGCCCATCACTTCCACTGATTATCGATCATAATTCGGAACTGCTAGGGAAGTGGCGAGACCGGCTAGGGCATCGGCTTCAATATTTCGGAGTCTGGGGACGTGCTCGATGAAGAGCCCCTCAAATGCCGAGATGATATTGATCGCTATTTGATGATAAGGGATCATGTCTTCATGGCGGTCTGGCGGAACCGTTCGATATAGTTTCTTGTTAACTCCTTCTCCCCTTGGATGACGTCCATGAGAGTGGACATAGTGACGTCTTGTCCTACTTTATAGAATCGTTCCAGGAACATGCGCTTGAAGCCGGCGAAGAAATGGATGCATTTGTTCGGTAGATTGTGGTACCAATCAAAGGCGACTCCTTCCAATGCTCCAATGAATAACCGTGTGAGGATCGCATCCTCATAGGGCAGATGGTCGGTGGTGACCTCAAAGTAAGTGATGTACCGACTTGCTGAGGTTTTGCCATCATACGGGTTGATGTTGAATGGCTTATATCTTGGTGGGAATGGAGCATCCCTCAACTCAGCAGGGTATGGTTACCGTATTCTGAGATCTTGAGCGTTTTCTCGGGCGTGAAACATGGCACGGAGCTCATGGACCTCTCTTCTTACTTCTCGGGTCTCATCTGTCGCGGCGGGGGCTGTTATTTTGGGAGGATTATTGCCCGGATTTGGTGCCGCTGAGTTCGAATCTACATTGACCGTGGGCCCCGTATTTGTTTGACCAGGCGCTCCTCCTTGTAGAGTGGGCAGGGCCGCTTTAATCTCGTCTACAGACTTGACCAAAGTAAGTAATATGGCTTTAAGACTGTCAATGCGCTGGCGATCACTGGAACCACCTTGATCGCTGTCCGTCATGAACACCGTTCTTACATGAGGATTGATGGAAGGAACGGTGGAGGTGTGCCCTCTGAGTCGTATCCATACACCAAGAAGTCATCGGGATAGGTGGGAATGTTCTCTTCGGGCTCGGACTCGGAGGGAATGGTATCCCCAGATTCAGAGCTTGCTTTGTCTTGAGAGTTACGGATGTCCTCGGGGGCATCAGCGTCCGTTGCTCCTGATGGAAGAGTTGTTTGTGTGGACTCGGTTTCTTGGAACATCGGATTGTTGCGGATGTTCGGAGGAGTGCTACCCCCAGCTCCTTCAACCCCCAGCGATGTGGATGATGAATTTCCTATCGCGGTAAATTTCGTCTTTGAATGGGTGTGTTGGAATACACCAGTAGAGGACAACCGTTTAGACGACAGTTTCTTAGTTGTAGTGGTTGATATCTTCGGACTGGAGATGCTCGTTTTCTTCCTCCTCTCTTTGGCGGGGACTTTTTGAGCAGAATTACAGGAGACAACAGGAGGTGCCTCATCTTCTGAGTTCGGGTGCTGTAGCCTTTGGAAGACGGATGACCGAGCTTCCGTCATTGCCGCGTTGTTACAGCAGCAATTGACGACGATTTGGGTGCAGCGATGTCCAAACGAGGACTCTTTGCACACCGACACTCCTTCTCTTTCCTTGCGTTTGTGGAGGATCGTCTCCCTTAGGTCAGAGGAACCACTCTGTCTGTTTGCCGCGGAGGGCTGGACTTGAGCAGTTGTATACAACTTTCCATCCGAGGCCCGTGTGATAGTCAACGGGACGCTCCGATAGTCAGAGGTTGGGACAGCTGACTGGGCTCGATGAGCCTGCGCTGCCCTAGACTTCCTCTCTTTAGCACTTGTGGGTGCGTAATAGGAGGAGTCCAAGTTGAATGCCACAGAGTCTGGCTTATCATACAGAGAATCATCAGGGTCGGGACCGTATGAGAGACGGTCGAAGACCGATCGAGAGAAGCGTGGAACGGACGCTATGCTGCTAGAGTTGGGTACCGTGCAGGCTGTCTGCATGCGGTCGTCTTCTGCTGTCGTATAAGTTGTCTTTGGGCGGCTAGGAGTCACGACCGTGCAGGCTGGCCGCATGCGTTTGGCAATAGTGGCCGCATGGGTTTTCTGTAAGCGAATGACTCCTGTAGCCTCATGTGTTTCATCCATGTGATTGGCGACTGTAGCTGCATAAACTATGCGGCTGCCAGATGTGACCGCATGATTTTTCTTCATGCGGCTAGCGACTGTGGCCGCATGGACTTTGTCTATGCGGCTAGCGGATGTGGTCGCATGAGCCTTTTTCACTCGGCTAGCACCCCTATGCGGCTCAGTTCGCGTAGAGTTCCTCTTTGCCCCTGCAAGTCCAGCATCATAGTGTTTTCTTCTGCCGAACTTGGGGACAGCAGAGTTGTCTACGGTCTGAAGTGGGGCCGCAGAAGAGTCCTTCTTGCCGTCTTGAGCAACAGAGGGTATACCGTCGGGGGCTTGGGGAGGAGCAAATGATTTTGGCCTCCACTCTCTGCGAGCCTTTGTCGTACGGGTGCGCTTCTGGACCGGTCCAGCGCTTCCTTCGGAGAGCATCTCTTCAAACGCTTGTTGGTCGAAGCGGACGACCATCTTTTGTTGCGTGGAGCCAAGCTTGGCTGTATCCGATTGCGTCACCAACTCCTCAGCCGTGGAGAAGTTAGTCCCCAGCAGAGTCGCCATCGTGTTTGCCATTGATTGTAAAAGTACAGAACAATTGTAATGCCCCGCTCCGCAAGAGACATTTGGTTGGCTTATTGGATGGGATCAGAATATTGGACCGTGACTTATGTTGGGAATCAGGAGAATTGAGACTGATGCAGTCTCTCTTAGCTGGCTAGACGGAATGGATATTGGAACGTGGCTCGCTGGTGGAGCTACGTTTAGTAGAATTTTGGGTGAGTGGAACTGTCCTTCCTCCTCCTTACTCCTTCATGCTTAATAGATGAAGTATTGAAATGCTATGAACTGCCCCTAAATGTCCCATATGTTAGTTGCTGAATAATAAAGATGCTTTTGCTGAGAATTATTGAAATGTACAACACATTGAACTGCTAATGTGATTCGATGCCTGAGATTGAATTGATAACCTTGTTCCTTATGCTTAATGCTGCTGAAACGATAAAACACTTGATTAATGAGATGCCTTGTGAATGATAGAATAAGAAGTGAACTGGCGGTGCTATCGACCCAATGAACTGATTGAAACACTAGAATATGTACTGAAGAATATGAAATGCTACCTGTCCCTTATAAGAAATGAATGTATGTTAAGTTCCTCTTAAGAAAGGAATGATATGAGATACATTGCAATGAAGCAATGAATGAGATATGATAAAGCTGGGATCGTTGAGATCACCAAATAAAATGATGGTAATGACGAAATGAATAAGTCATTGAATATGACTAATGATGCACTGTTGCTTTTACTTTCCTTAATATATTTTACCATGCGATTTTGTTCACAATCGAGTCGGACACGCATGTGCATGGTCATGGACAACTTGTATACAAGGTTTGAGTAATAATTTCCTCGAACGGTTCCTAGGGCCCTGGGGACCGATTCGACCTAGGAGGAAATAATGATGAGTGCTATGGGAGCACGGATAAGGCGGGGTGGCATAGAGGCTCGCCACCTACTATGCTGACCGCATTATCTTAAAATGAAATGAAATGAGAAGAGTCCATATGGTTTAACAACACCAGTGACCATGTAGTCAGGATGCATGCTAATGAATATTTTGTGCAGGCAGAGTAAGTATATCAGATAACCTGTAATTGATACAGGTACGAGGAGTCGGCTATCGGTAAGAAATCACATAATTGTGATATTGTATAAGTTGGTTTAACTTGCCTGCTTAACATGTTCCATTTAGTATGCTAGAAAGATGCCTTGCTATAATCATTGCTCAAACACAACATACATGCTAAGGGATGCTTGAAGTCAGAACTGTTATAACATGTTTAAAATGTTAATGTTAACGATGCCTCAATGATGCCTTTTCATGATAACACCTAGTATGCCTCAATGATGCCTTTGCATGATAACACCAAGAATGATAAATGATATGTCCACATGAATGCTACTAAGAATATGTTTACATGCTTCACTCTGATTATTGCCCATGAACTGTAAACTGATGTTAGGTCCCAAGTAGAAAGATCACTCTAAAAAATGCTTGCTTAAATGATTACTTTAATGTTGGTTTATGCGAGTGGGTTGGATTCTGCTCGCCAGTACATAGATGATGTGCTGACCCACGTTTTGTGGGCAGGTGCTCGTGCTTGGAATGTTCTACACACGAAGATTGGCTTGATTGGTCCCGCGGCATCGAAGATTTGTTGGGCATACAGAAGCTCTCCTTGTACAAGATGATGTCTTCTGTTTATAAAGGGCATAATGTATGGAACATTATAATCAGTTGTATCAGTGAGATTGTAAGCCAAGTCAGTATATCGAGTGGTAATCCAACGTATCCAAAAATCAAATGTAAGCTGTATAGCATTGTTCAGTTGGTTTCCAGTGTAAAGTGAGATGTGCTGTAATCATTGTACTTCAATACAAGTCTTGTACTCTTCTTCAATTATCAATAAAGAGAATAAAGTTCTACATATCTCTGTGTGGCTTCAAGTTACTCTTTTTCTCCGCTGCTATAAAGAAGTGATGTACTTCTATTCAATAAGAAAGATTGTCCTCATTAAATTCAATTTATCTGCTTCTGCCGCTGCGATGTGTTCCTATTTGAAGAATAATCGATTATGTACCATCTTTGCCTTGTACAAGTGCAATACCAGACTTGTACGGCATCACGCCCAAGCGAGGACGATCGATTCCAAGAGATAAAATATGTGAATAAATGACTCTATGAATCGGGGCGTGACAAAATTGGTATCAGAACACGGCTTTACGTCCTTGGTCTCTTCTTTGGTTCGTTTCAAATCAAAGTTGCATCGATGATTGACCAAAGTTGCTTCCGCGATCACTCAACGTTGCTTCCGCAATTAAATCAAAGATTGCTTTCGCGATTATATTGTTGTTGTTCTGTAATCATCCTATGTTGTTCGTGTCTGAAAGATCATTGACCCTCTTGGCTGCTCACTGGATGTTCCATACAATAAGTCTATATACATTGTGATGCCCCTGAAAGAATGATTGTTGTTGGTTTGGACACAAATAACCCAACAATGACTCAATGCCATAGTATGCTATATTGTGAATGCTGTTAGAAATGTGGGAATATAGAAAAGTGGCTGGGTATGCTGTAACAAGTTGAGAATTGCATGTGATGCAGAAAGATTTGGGAATGAATAATTGATGAATGAGTTCAGCAGAACTAGTGAGTTGACACATATGTGCTCGCTAGTACTTTCGAGACCTAAGAATGTTGGCTTGTGATATTGAGACACCGAAATATTGGCTAAGTGTTGTGATCATCATAGATCACGAAGGTCCGGAATAGATTGAGTTGGTATTGTTTAAGGATGGCTTCGTTTCTGAGTGGTATATTGCCTCTACCACCTCAGAACGAGATGTATGTTGACCCTTTCCATAGAATAGCAATGAGACTATCTGTGAGTACTGGGTAGTGCCGAGACGTAGCTGGGAGTCATGTATTGTTGCTAGATGACTCGAGTGTTCCCTGACGGTGATGCTATGTTGGGTAGCAAGATTCTAGAAATTGTAACCGGTTGGCTTGGTTAGAAATTGTTTAATCGAGTGATGACTCGAGCTAGTAAGACAGTTAGTATACTACGGGTAAATAGACTTGGCTAGAGAATATTTTGGCTTAGAACATCTGAATGTTCACTTCGATTGGTTGGATACAAATCAAATGTGGCTAATACAAAAGTTGGTTGCTAAGCTGAAAGTTTAAAAATATTGTCGGTGAATCAAAGGGATATTAGAAATCTGTGCCTTGATCCTAAGGTGTAATAGATGTCCATCCATCTTGATCACCAAAGAATAGTCATTGCATAGATGCATGATGCTGAAGAATTGAATTGTACTAGAAAAATAACAAGTAGTGACTCAGAATACTGTTGTTGCCTAGAGGATGGTTAAGTGATACATAAATTGTCGGATTGAATGGGATGAACTACTTGACCATTACTGTATGAGATTAAGAATGCCGTAAGATAGTTTGATGATTGAGAAACAAATGGAAACGAGAAATTACAAACATGTTGGATAATGTCGGTATAGGTGATTATTGGTTGGGATATAGATTGTTGGCTTATGACTTAGTGGTTTGACTCTGTCATACGGACCGAATAGTACGATTCCATAATTATGTTAAGACTATCAGAATCGATGACCCTTGAATAGTTAGCATTGGCTTATGGGTTCGTGTAGGTACAAGGGAATTTGAATAGAAATGTGGATCATTGGGAATTTACTTGATGGATTATTAGAACGATGAGAATCGTATGTCGGGTTGGAATTTGACCGTAATGTTGATAGATCGATCTTAGTCGATCGTTGGGTAAGTCTAGAGTGAGCCTCTGTGGGAATTATTCCTTGAGGAAGACACTAGATAGATAGACTTGACCCTAGAAACTGTGGGCTGCATGACCAATTGTTGGCATAACCAACAATGGCGATTAGTTATTCAGACTGAGTTAAAACCCATAGGTTTGGGTAGAGTTCCTTAGAACTGTTGGTTGCTTGTTGGCCTTAAGAATAAGACACTAGTATAACCCTAGTAGCCGTCCACTCTAGGGAAGTCACCTGAACGATTAAGTTTAGCTATCAGTGTAGCTAACCTTAGAGACTGATTGAATAATAGGTGACCATTGGAGACCCATAGGATGACCTTGTGGCATTGAATGAGAGACAACGATAATGAGTATTGACCTAAGGGAATGTATGCTTCAACTTGTGTCTTAAGAGATATTTGAGCCTTGAGGATTATTTGTCGGCCATAAGTGGGAATTGCAATCGTAAGGTAAGACTCGAGTGTACCTATAAGTCGGGTAGCTAAGTTAACCTTGACTGTTGCATAGAATTATACCCTGACTCGGGTAATCAATAGTGGGTGACGTCGGATTGTATCTTTTAGAAAAGATGAATTGCCTCGGTGAGAAGTATCGTTGGATTCAGAAAGGAATGTGATTGCATGTTGTGAACTCTTAATATGATCGGCTCTAAGTTAGACCCTTGATCGAATGTTAGAAATGTTATGCTTGGGTATAGAGCTTAACCAAGTTGTCCCTGATATTAAATATTGTGGCCGGAAAGATACTGATTGTGGCAAAGTGAATAAAGTGATAAGTCGATTGAAAGGATGCTAAGTCAGATTTAGAAAAGAGAGTTATATCATGGCTGATCGAATCGCACTAGCATAGAAGTTGGTTGAAGTACATATGTTTTGGGGACGTCTAAAATATGTGTATGGATCCAGCCGAAGTGATTAGTTGCGACTGAGATAACATTATGGGAAGAATTTATCGCACTAGCACGGACTTTGGCTGAAATGCATATGTTTTGGGGATGCCTAAAATATGTGTATGGATCCAAACGAAGTGATATGTTGCGACCGAAATAGAAATGTAAGGAAAATGTTGGCGAATCAATAAGAAGTTACAAGTAATTGAAAAAGAGATAGACAGATCGAATCGTTGATGGATTTAAATGGTACAGTTGGATAGATATTTTGAAATGACCGAGTGGGCTGAAATGAATATTGATTTGAAGCTGAATGAGTAAACTCATGGTGATTAAGTGAATCTTGTAGAAGACTTGTTTCCTTAAGTTTCGAGGATGAAACTTTTTCTGAGTGGTATATTATGTAATGCCCCGCTCCGCACGAGGTATTTGGTTGGCTTATTGGATGGGATCAGAATATTGGACCGTGACTTATGTTGGGAATCAGGAGAATTGAGACTGATGCAGTCTCTCTTAGCTGGCTAGACAGAATGGATATTGGAACGTGGCTCGCTGGTGGAGCTACGTTTAGTAGAATTTTGGGTGAGTGGAACTGTCCTTCCTCCTCCTTACTCCTTCATGCTTAATAGATGAAGTATTGAAATGCTATGAACTGCCCCTAAATGTCCCATATGTTAGTTGCTGAATAATAAAGATGCTTTTGCTGAGAATTATTGAAATGTACAACACATTGAACTGCTAATGTGATTCGATGCCTGAGATTGAATTGATAACCTTGTTCCTTATGCTTAATGCTGCTGAAACGATAAAACACTTAATTAATGAGATGCCTTGTGAATGATAGAATAAGAAGTGAACTGGCGGTGCTATCGACCCAATGAACTGATTGAAACACTAGAATCATGTACTGAAGAATATGAAATGCTACCTGTCCCTTATAAGAAATGAATGTATGTTAAGTTCCTCTTAAGAAAGGAATGATATGAGATACATTGCAATGAAGCAATGAATGAGATATGATAAAGCTGGGATCGTTGAGATCACCAAATAAAATGATGGTAATGACGAAATGAATAAGTCATTGAATATGACTAATGATGCACTGTTGCCTTTACTTTCCTTAATATATTTTACCATACGATTTTGTTCACAATCGAGTCGGACACGCATTCGCATGGTCATGGACAACTTGTATACAAGGTTTGAGTAATAATTTCCTCGAACGGTTCCTAGGGCCCTGGGGACCGATTCGGCCTAGGAGGAAATAATGATGAGTGCTATGGGAGCACGGATAAGGCGGGGTAGCATAGAGGCTCGCCACCTACTATGCTGACCGCATTATCTTAAAATGAAATGAAATGAGAAGAGTCCATATGGTTTAACAACACCAGTGACCATGTAGTCAGGATGCATGCTAATGAATGTTTTGTGCAGGCAGAGTAAGTATATCAGATAACCTGTAATTGATACAGGTACGAGGAGTCGGCTATCGGTAAGAAATCACATAATTGTGATATTGTATAAGTTGGTTTAACTTGCCTGCTTAACATGTTCCATTTAGTATGCTAGAAAGATGCCTTGCTATAATCATTGCTCAAACACAACATACATGCTAAGGGATGCTTGAAGTGAGAACTGTTATAACATGTTTAAAATGTTAATGTTAACGATGCCTCAATGATGCCTTTTCATGATAACACCTAGTATGCCTCAATGATGCCTTTGCATGATAACACCAAGAATGATAAATGATATGTCCACATGAATGCTACTAAGAATATGTTTACATGCTTCACTCTGATTATTGCCCATGAACTGTAAACTGATGTTAGGCCCCAAGTAGAAAGATCACTCTAAGAAATGCTTGCTTAAATGATTACTTTAATGTTGGTTTATACGAGTGGGTTGGATTCTGCTCGCCAGTACATAGATGATGTGCTGACCCACGTTTTGTGGGCAGGTGCTCGTGCTTGGAATGTTCTACACACGAAGATTGGCTTGATTGGTCCCGCGGCATCGAAAATTTATTGGGCATACAGAAGCTCTCCTTGTACAAGATGATGTCTTCTGTTTATAAAGGGCATGATGTATGGAACATTGTAATCAGTTGTATCAGTGAGATTGTAAGCCAAGTCAGTATATCGAGTGGTAATCCAATGTATCCAAAAATCAAATGTAAGCTGTATAGCATTGTTCAGTTGGTTTCCAATATAAAGTGAGATGTGCTGTAATCATTGTACTTCAATACAAGTCTTGTACTCTTCTTCAATTATCAATAAAGAGAATAAAGTTCTACATATCTCTGTGTGGCTTCAAGTTACTCTTTTTCTCCGCTGCTATAAAGAAGTGATGTACTTCTATTCAATAAGAAAGATTGTCCTCATTAAATTTAATTTATCTGCTTCTGCCGCTGCGATGTGTTCCTATTTGAAGAATAATCGATTATGTACCATCTTTGCCTTGTACAAGTGCAATACCAGACTTGTACGGCATCACGCCCAAGCGAGGACGATCGATTCCAAGAGATAAAATATGTGAATAAATGACTCTATGAATCGGGGCGTGACAACAATTATCGGAGGACTGAACTTAGACTCACAATACAAACTCGCTTGTACAAAGAAAGCCTAGGGACGAAAACCTAGGTACAGCAATCTAAGTACAATTGTTTATTTTAGATTCTGGGTGGTGACGATAGAGGCTCGGAAAGGCGACGGCAGCCCTGCCTTACTCCTTGGACGATCGGTATGCAGCCTTGGCTCCTCGTGTGAAGATGGTTGGCGTTGACGAAGAAGGGCTCTTTTTGCTCCTCTGTTGCTCTCCTGGCTTCTCTCTCTCTCTGTGTATTTTCTCTCTGACTCTGTATTTTTTATTCTTTTGTTGTCAGGGGTCCTTTTGCAGAGAAATGATGCTGGCTATTTATAAGAGTGGGGTATGATCATTAGGGTTTGCTAATGATCATTTGTTTGGAATGTCGGCGCTCCCTTAATCTATCTGAACCCTTGATCCTGATTACAATGAATCTAGGCCATTAATGTGGATAGCACCGAATCTTGTAAGCAATTAATGTTAACTGCTTTAAATCTTCATAATGGATTATACCAATATCCGATTGCTCGCCACGTGTCCTATTGGCTTTATGATAAATGATATGCCTTGATCTCGGTAATTATGAGGATGACGTCAAATATATTTGTTGAGATTCAGTTAAATCCTTGATTGATCCGATGCCACGTGTTTTAGTTGTGGGGCCTGCCAGAGCCGCATAAGATAGGCAAGACTTGAACCGCAGGGAGGTAATCTTCATGAGCCGCATAGGACAACGCCTTATTGAGCTGCAGGGGATGATCTCTCAATGAGCCGCATATGCATAATGTCTACGAGCCGCATAGGCTAGCGCTGTATTGAGCCGCAGGAACTGGGCTCTCGGTAGGCCGCATATGGCTGATTTCTGCTGGCCATATAGGGTGACTTCTTAGTGAGCCGCATAAAGCTGTTCTCATTTAAGCCGCATGAGACGTGCCACGTGGCAATCTAGGACCTCTGTCGGATCGGGTCAGAGATTTTCTTCTTTTCCCGAAGAGTCTGTCATTATGGCAGAACCATTATGACGCTTTATGTCAGAGCCGTCACGGTCATCGAGTCGTGTCAGGGCATTAAATGAGGCCACTACTCAAATGGCCAGCTGTAGGGAGGGATCCCAAGGGAGGATGTGGCGTCGATCGGGCCGCATATTCCTGCTGAACCGTATACACTCCCGAGCCGCATGAGACTGAGAGTCTTCTTTGAATCGCATAAGGCAGCTCCTGTATGAGCCGCATGGGCTTCTTCCCAGAGCCGCATGGACCATTACTCTGATATTTTCCATGCTTCTACAGCGTTAGGCAGTTGGAGTACGCTAGCGTCATCGGAAGCTTGAAGTACGCTACTTCTGCCACAAGGCCTGACATAGCTTTTGCAGTGGGAATGCTGAGTCGGTTCACTAGCAATCCAGGCATTGAGCATTGGAAAGCTGTGAAGCGTGTTATGAGATATCTCAAGAAAACTCAGACATATGCACTTTTCTACAGCGGAGATCCGTCAGTAGTGGAAGGCTTTAGTGATGCTAGCTGGTGTTCAGATATGGAGAGCGAGTATTCCACAGGTGAATTCGTATTCGCCATGGACGGAGCTGCTATATCGTGGAAGTCGAAGAAGCAGACTATGTTATCTCGCTCCTCCATAGAATCTGAATTCTTTGCATTGGATGCTTCTGCAGATGAAGCAGAGTGGCTTCGGGAGCTCATGTATGATCTTCCGGTGGTTGGGGCTCAGATACCGACGATACCGATATACTGTGACAACCAGGCGGCAGCAGCAGTGGCATCAAATTAACTCTTCAACGGGAAGAAGAGAACGGTGCGGTTGAAGCACAGAGCAGTACACGATCTTATCAATAGAGGTGTTATTGCAGTGATTGATGTTCGGAGTCAGGAGAACCTGACGGATCCGTTCACCAAGGGCCTCAAGCACCAGCTGGTCGATGACACAGCTTGTAAAATGGGCTTGAAGGCATTCTGATATTATGTTATTACATTCCTACCATAAAGTTTTATGCTATTAGTTCAAAGAGTAATCTACTAGGCATCTAGCTTTTGGTTCAAGGGAGGACTATTAACCAGAAGAATATCAGGAACGGTGGGTACTTGTCCTATGTGACATGGAGAGGTTACTGACCTACAACTACTGTTGTCTACTGTTATTTTCTGCAGAAAATGGATCCTGTGGAAAGGTTGGCTTAAATGCCTTAATGAGTTCTCAGGTAGAGTGAATGCCTGGAGTGCTTTACAGGAAGCACGGTAGAGCAGCACTACAAGGAGTATAACTCCATGCTACAGTGGGGTGACTCCACCATGAGGTTCCCAGGTAGGGGTAGTGCCTCGGCTTTGCAAGCCAAGTCACAGCGGAGTAGCACCGCAAATAGGCAGGTAGCCTAATGCTGTATGATAATCGTAATAAAGAGAGGTAGACAGCAGTACAAAGAGGATGATGTCCTCATGTTACAGTGGCATGACACCACGAAGAGGTACCAGGTAGGGTAAAGCCTCGGCTTTGTGAGCCATGTCATAGCGGCGTAACACCGTACGAAAGCGCAAGGCTTCATGCTGGGTAGTTTGGCACTACAAAGAGGCCTGTGACCTCATGCTACAGTAGTATGACACTACGATGAGGTACCCAGGTGGGATAAAGCCTCGGCTTTAAGCCATGTCATAGTGGCGTAGCACCGCAAAGAAGCGCAATGCTTCATGCCATGACTCTTTATAAAGAACTCACCTATAGTGTATGGACAGAGATATCAGGCCGTCTCTTGAGGGTAAACTTGTAGACGCCCAAAAATTATACACTGAAACCAGGCTGGCACAAGGCCTTCAATGTGCAGCCAGAAGTACAGTTGATGTCATTATGTGAGTAGGAAGAATTGCAGTTATGGTGCAGAATTCAAGGCTTAGTCCATTCTTATATCATGCTGTTATTTAACCTATGCGGGAAGATTCAAGTCGTAGCGACATCTCTCCTAATGCATGATGGGCAGTCACTGTGGGGAACGCTCAACCCATATATTGAGATATGTGGGGGATTGTTGGTATTTTTGCCTTTGGACTAGAAAAGATAGTCCCACATCGGCTACACCAAATGGTGAGTATCTCAATATAATGCATTGCTTGTGTTGAGGTGTGCACATGAGGTGTAGTGGGGTACAAGTTTGTGCCATGTGAAAGTATTTTCCTAGAAGGAAAAAGGATTAACTCCAACAAGGTTGCAAGTTGATTTTTGTTGTGCGGACTCGGACTCGGACGCGGACTCCAGGATTGTCTCGTGCATCCACGGGAGTGTTCGGGGGGTAGGCGTGGACTGGCACACTTCTATGTTGATTGTGGGATGATCTAAAATATCAAACTCTATTTATGAGTATTGGTATTTTAGTCCCACATCGGATAGGAGAAGAGGTGAAGTCTCAACTGCACTCTATAAATAGAGCCCCTTGACCTCCTTTGAAAGATGCACCAAGAAGAGAGTTGAGGGAGTCTGTTAAGTCCAGGAAGCCCGTTCAAGTCTCAATTATTGACTTACGAGCGTTCCAGAAGTTCTCGTGAACTTGCTGGTTCCTGGAAGCTGTTCATGCTCGTGTGGAGCGAATAAAGCTTTGAGCAACGGTGGTTCATTCACTCCAGCATCTCATTCTCGCCTGTCATCGCTGCTGTTGCCTTTTACAGTAACTTCTTTTTAGAAGCTCTACTGCCGATAGTTGCTTACACAAAGTCTCTTTAGATTTTTTGTGTATTACGTAGAATTTTTTTAGATCCTCGTAATTCAGAATCCTCCAGGATCTTTGTTGCACATCTTCTTTAAGGTGCTGCATTTGAAACGTTGTGTGTACAATTGTTTCAGTTTCAGAATTTTCCATCGTAAATTGTACCTCGGCACTAACAGGAAAGACCTAAAGCATGGCGTGAGGGCCCCCAACACACACACACACACACACACACACACACACACACACACACAAACTACATTTGAAGAAAAAAATAATGTGTTCAAGTTCTTGGCCCCGTCATGGAATATAACCTTACTACATTAGATAGATGTGATTTCCACATATTTTAAAATATTAAGTTGTAAACTGGCGTACATATTATGTATGTATTTACTTGCATGTCGAGTATCACTCTTGGGAAGAAGAGACCTAGGCCTCGTTTGGTTCACGGATTTAAGGAAGCGGAAAAGAAAAGTTGTTCCTTTTCTTGGTTCACTGACATTAAGATATTCTAATTAAAATACGTACAATGCACGTACATGCATACTAGTTTTTATAAAATTACTTCTTCTCTTACTTTGGATCTACAGAATTGATGCAAACTTGCTTGTACATAGTAGATCCATCAATCGACAACTTATTTGCAGTGATATTTATGTTGCCAGTGGACATAGACGATGCACGCAATTATCAAATCATTATTTGGCTAAATCACTCTCGTTTTCGTGTAGTATAGTGCTGGACACATACTAATGGACAAGAGTCGTTGATGGTTTGTCGGTGCTGCGTAGTTGATTGAGCGTTTCCTATCGTGTCTGTGTCATGTTCGTGTTGGTACAACATAGTTGACTGCACCTCTTAGTCATCTTGATACGTTTCAATATGCTCCACATCATTGAGCATCGAGTGAGAGAAAATTTGGACACTTTCCTTGTCTTTTGCCAATAGAATTAGAGGGTGATAAATAAATGTAGTCTCTAAATAGAATCCTGTAAGCTGTACGGTCGATTAGCACCCAAAAACTATAAGGTCGCAAATTTTTTTAACTTCCGTAAATATTACTAATATAAATTTTTAATTTCTAAATTTAGGTATTTCTATTTTTTAGAAACTGCAATAGAATGTCAGAAAAATAATATTTTTTCGGAGTGGTTAAAAAAATTATTTTATAGTATTTGTACAAGGTCTTTTATAATGTCATAAGCAACATGGCTCTAATAATTTACATGGTGATCCATATTGTTGGCTCTTGGCTATATGACACACAATAACTTAATGTATGCTTCGCTGATCTTTGTTCTTTGCCAATAGTACTCTTCGATCAAAACAGTGTATGTTCAAGTATCTTTGATCATTTTGTTGGCTATTGGCTAAACAAAAATGAACTACGTAAGTGTACTTGCAACATCTTTTCCTTAGAAAATATGAATCCCCGAAAAGAACATTCTAAGACGTTCCAATTTCCTACATGTTTTCTTCTAGGACCGTTTCCCGAAAGGAATAATGCCACCAGGAAGAGCTAGTTGTTATGATTTGGTTATATATACGGATCAAAATATTCGTCGGAGAGTCCAGCCAAGTGAAGCCCGTGCGGGGCCCATGCAATACCGTGCGATCCAACGGCCAAAGGGACGCGGGGCTTCGATGGACTCCGAAAACGGGACTCTCGATCCGGACCAATATATATATATATATATATATATATATATATATATATATATATATATATATATATATATGTGTGTGTGTGTGTGTGTGTGTGTGTGTGTGTGTCCCGCTGCGGGAGTCCCGTAGACCTCGACCGTTGGATTGAGCCGGTGCGCGCAAGCCCCATGCAGACCACCTGATCTGATGGTGCTACAACAAAATATATGGCCTACAATAGCATGCGTCGAATGCTATAGAAAGCCTTCTCTAGCGTTTTTATCCGCTATAATTGTCCCCGCTATAGTAAGTGAACGCTATAACATTATAGCTTTCTTGAATGCTGTAGATAGATTATAGCATTCATGATGTTGTGGATAGTTTATAGCGTTCATGAATGCTGTAGATTGACTATAGAGTTCTTGAAGGTTGTGGATGGTCTATAGCGTTCTTCAATGCTGTTGATGAATAATAGCGTTCATGAATGCTGTAGATGGTGCATAGCATTCTTGTTGTTGATTTATTATAGCGTTTCTCAACACTGTCGATTTTTTATAGCTTTTTGAGTGCTATAAATATGCTACACAATTTCATATCTGAATAACCTGTTCTGTATCACATACAATTAACCTGTGCATCATAAAAATTCATGCTGAATCACAATTTTGATTTCAACAATTTCAATCGCAACTTATATCGATCAAGCAAGATATAGAAAAGGTTTGCCAAAATAAATAAATTCATACATTTTCCACTAAAACATTCAAGATGTACAAAAAATTGTTGTACGCCTAAAGTGATCGAAATATTAGCCCAAAATAAATATTTCATGTACAGAGAATCCAAGATGTACAATTGTTTGTAATCTAACGCTAGTCCAAAATCCAGCTAAACCATTTCATTTCCATACAAAATGTATGTAGGCCAAAATGTAGCTCGATCGACTCTTTCCTTCTAGCTTATATCCACAACCATCAAAAATTTACACGCCAACCTACACAAAATTGAGAAGAAACCTTTGTAAGAAAAATTAACTACATACCAGAATACAAAAAATTAACTACACGCCAACCTACACAAAATTAACTACATGCCAGAATACACACTAAGATGCAAAACATCTACAAAACCTTTGTAAGAAAAAAGTTGGACTAGAAAGAGAGTGTGTGTGTGTACAAGTGCCAGAATACACACTAAGATTCAATCTATACTCTTTCATCGTATACGACACCTGATATTTGAATGAGCCTAACTTTTGCTACATATGTTGTACACATATAACTAAAACACAATGTGAAGTCAATTGACGGGTTTACAACATGACATATTATAATGCTACTTCAGATCTGGAAGTGTAGGATACACAAAAACGATTTCTGGTTAAATTATGTAGTTATTAACATTCTTCTTGTTTTTCTTGGCTTGGGAATTGCTATACAGCTTGGCACTAGAAGCCACGTGCAAATCCATAATGGATAGTTTCAAAAAGAAGATAATAGCAAAGTTACTTAGTGGTGAAGAAGGTACTTTTTAAATAATCTTATATATAATCAAAATACTTAAGAATAATGTCAGGAACATACTGTTGGTGTTTTTGCCTTTGGACTAGGAAAGATAGTCTCACATCGGCTACACCAAATGGTGAGTATCTCAATATAATGCATTGCTTGTGTTGAGGTGTGCACATGAGGTGTAGTGGGGCACAAGTGTGTGCCATGTGGGAGTATTCTCCCTGAAGGAAAAAGGATTAATTACAACAAAGCTATAAGTTAATTTTTGTTGTGCGGACTCGGACTCGGACACGGACTCCAGGATGTCTCGTGCATGCACGGGAGTGTTCAGGGGGTAGGCGTGGACTGGCACACTTCTATGCTGATTGTGGGATGATCCAAAATATAAAACTCTATTTTTTTTAGTATTGGTATTTTAGTCCCACATCGGATAGGAGAAGAGGTGAAGTCTCAACTCCACTCTATAAATAGAGCCCCTTGGCCTCCTTTGAAAGATGCACCAAGAAGAGAGTTAAGAGAGTCCGTAAAGTCCAGGAAGCCCGTTCAAGTCTCAAATCTTGACTTACGAGCGTTCCAGAAGTTCTTCATGAACTTGCTGGTTCCTGGTAGCAGATCGTGTTGGGACGAATCTTGCTTTGAGCAACGATGATCTTAATCACCCCAGCAAGAACCTTTACTCTTCTTCTTTCTTCTCCGTCATCTGAGTTATAACTCAGTTCTGTCCGTCCGCAACTACGATTGCAAGGAAGAATTTGAGATTTATTTTCTGAACTCAGTTCTGTCCGTCAGCAACTGCGATTGCAAGAAAGAACGTGAGATTTATTTTTCTGATTATTGTTGCTTTTGTAATCAGATTCATATTTTAGTGTTCCTCTTGGATCTCGAAAATTATCAGAAGGTGAACGTTTGTTGAACCTCTGATCTCGACATAGAGTCTACCATCTTTGGTCAAGCCCCGAGACTAACAATCTCAAAGCAAGATCCTTGTAGATGGAGAACTCTCGTGCTTCTCTCATCGATACCAGCTTTAACAAGTTGGAGAAATTCGATGGAAAACATTTCCAAATCTGGAAGAGGAAGGTCACCCTTAATCTTTAACTCGTGGACGTAGACCATGTGTAGATTGAGGATGAACCGATGATTCCAGAAGGAGGAACTGCCGAAGCTATTGCTGCTGCATTCGTCAAGCAGAGCAAATGGAAGAGAGAAAAATAGCATCTGTAAACTGATGATTCTCAATTCTATGGAAGACTCTCTGGCAGAGTCATATTCCATAAAAGTGAAGGCCAAAGAGATCTGGGATTCTTTGGGGAAGCTATATGAAGATGATGAGAACAGGTCCAAAATCTTCATCGTCGAGAAGTACCACAAGTGGCTCTTCGAAGACGAGATGGCGATGCTACCTCAAGTGAAGGAATTTCTGAAGTTGTGCCAGAAGTTAGATGACGAGAAGATGCCCCTCGTCGACAAATTTATCGTTGGAGGGATAGTCTCGAAACTTTCTGCTGGTTGGAGCAACTTCTATGCTGGAATACATCGGAAGAAGCTGGACATTAGTTTGAAAGATCTTCTACAAGAGATCCACGTTGAGGACGAAATGCGATCTCAATAGAAGATGGACTCTTTGTCCAACCAATTGGCTAAGGCCAACTTGGTACAAACAAGAGAGGTCAAGGGGAAGCATGTGGCTTCTCATCACAAAGGACTCCACTAATCTGAAAGTAAAGGGTCCTTCGTTCAAACAACAGAAGTCCAAGTCCCACGTGACTTGCTTCAACTGTGATAAGAAGGGCCACTATAAGAGTGAATGCAAATCCAAGCCCAAACCAGAATAGCAGGTATAGCTAAACTTGGTTATTTTAATTACTTAACTTGGTTGCTATTGTTGCACAGGTTGAGTTATCTAGCGTGGTAGCTGACTAGTGGTCTGACACTAGTGCATCTGAACACGTGTGCTTTCAAAGGAGCTGTTTGCCAAGGACGAGACGTGTTATGACGAAGGTGTCAATGGTGAACATATATCTAGCAGAAGTTCTAAAGATCGAGACAGTGGTTATTAACCACCGACAAGGATACTGGAATGCGTGTTGCATGTACCAGAGATTTTTTGGAGATCTGATCTCAGAAAGTCTGTTATCTGATACAGACTTGAAAGATGGACATTCGTACTAGCCAGATGGTAATTTCTTGGCGAGGAACATGCTTCGAAAAGATGTTCGGTGCTGAAGAAATGTTCGAACTTCTGTTGATGGCGTTGAAATTACTTCATTGAATGGACTAAGAGTTGTTCTATGATAGAAGCACGCTCAAGCTGTCCTACCGGGACCTTATCTTCGGAATGTGGGGGTAAGGAGGTGGAGGAGTTTAAGGTCTATGCAAATACAAGACTGTTGGGAAGCTGTTCAGACGATTGAACTATAGTACTGATCATCTGGAGTTAGTACACTCAGATATCTGTAACTTTTATCAATTCTCCACAGAGGCCGGCTCGAAGTGCTCGTTTGCATGACTTCTCAAGTAGAAGGATGCAGCATTCGAGTAGTTCAGAGACTTCAGGGCTGAAGCTGAACGTTAAACCGATCTACAACTCAAGAGGCTAGAAAGTGATCCAGGCGAGGATTATCGGTCTCATGAATTCACATTGTTCTGCAAAGAACATAGAATCATAAATGAGACTACTGCTCCGTATTCTCCTCAATCTAACAGAGTAGCGGAGAGGAAGAACAGAAAGTTGACAGAAATAATGAACTCAATGCTGCTAACTACGGGTCTTCCTAAATGCTACTGGAGAGAAGCTGCATTGACGACCACTTTTATTCTAAATAGAGTGCCGTTTGCAACTTCGGACGTAACTCCTCATGAACTCTGGTTCAAAGTCAGACCTAAATTGAATGTCATTCGAGTGTGGGGGTGTCTGGCCTATGTGAAGCTGCCAGATCTGAAGATTCGGAAGCTGGGGATAAGGACCATGAAGACGATCTTCTTGGGGTATGCCGAGAGGAGTGATGTTTGGAGATTTCTTGATATTGAGTCAAATTATATCATCGAATCTTACAATACTGAATATTTTGAAGACAAGTTTTCAAGGCATAAGAACATTGTTCTAACGGACATTTCGGAGAATGATGAAGGTGTAAAGGAGACTGAGATCTTCAATGAGCCAGTTGTCCAAGATGAAGTTGTTGCTGAGGAGACAACGATTGAACCAGAACTTGCTGAGCCGCCGTCGAAGCGAGCGAGGAGGCCGAAGAACTTTGGAGATAACTTTATCACCTATCATATGGAAGCAGATCCGCTTACCTATGATGAGGCGATGAAGACCAGAGATGCTATTTTCTGGAAAGAGGCGATTGACAATAAAATTGAATCAATCACCTCCAATAACACTTGGGCGTTGGTTGATCTACCTGAAGGAGCAAAACCTATCGGATGCAAGTGGATCTTCAAGAAGAAAATGAAAGTTGATGGAACCATTGACAAGTTCAAGGCCAGACTAGTGGCAAAGGGGTTTTCTCAGAAGCATGGGATCGACTACTTTGATACGTATGCTCCAGTAGCCCGGATGACCACCATCAGAATGTTGATTGCTCTCACAACGATACATAATATGGTGATACGTCAGATGGATATGAAAACAGCATTCCTGAATGGCGAGCTGACTGAAGAGATCTACATGCAACAGCCAGAAGGGTTTGTCGTCAAAGTCCTTGAAGACAAAGTCTGCAAGTTGGTGAAATCTGTACGATTTAAAGCAAGCTCCCAAAATATGGCATGAGAAGTTTGATAAAGTCATAAGGTCAAATGGCTACAGAGTCAGCAAAACAGACAAGTGTGTCTATATAAAGTTTGCTGACGGAAGAGGAGTCATCGTTTGTCTATACGTGGACGACATGCTAATCCTAGGTACGGATATAAGCTGTGTCACGGATACAAAGAAGTTCCTCTCGACGAAGTTCAGCATGAAGGACTTGGGGGATGCTGATGTTATCTTGGGACTCATGATCATCCGGACAGACATTGGACTAGCGCTGTCACAGTCTCATTATGTTGAGAAGATGATCACTCGTTACGGGTTTCAGGATCTTCCAGGGATCGATACGCCGTACAAGTGTGATCTGAAACTGAAGTCTAATTCAAGGAAAAATGTCAGGCAGCTGGAGTATGCAAGCGTAATCGGAAGTTTGATGTATGCTACTACTGCCACAAGGCCTGACATAGCTTTCGCTGTGGGAATGCTAAGTTATTTCACGAGCAACCCAGGCATTGAGCACTGGAAAGCTGTGAAACGGGTTATGAGATATCTCAAGAAGACTCAGACATATGCACTGCACTACAGCGGATATCCACCGGTAGTAGAAGGCTTCAGTGATGCCAGCTGGTGCTTAGAAGTGGAGAGCGAGAGGTCCACAGGTGGATACATTTTCATAATGGACAGAGCTGCTATATCGTGGAAATCGAAGAAGCAGACGATGCTCTCGCGGTCATCCATGACACTACCGGAATAAGTCGATTTAGCGACACCTAAAGACGTCGCTGAATCGACAAATTTTGTTGCTAAAAATATTTACCGACGCAATTACCGACGTTTTGGGCTTGTCGCGGAAATATAAGTCGCTGATCTTCAAAACGTCGCCAAACGTCACAAGTACCGACATTTACCGACGTATATATACGTCGGTATATTACCGACGTCTACCATCGTTTCGTTGGTGGATTAGCAACGTGTATAACGTCGCTACGCGTCAGTAAAAACCTGGGAATTTATCGACGATTACCGTCGTGTCGTCGGTGGTTTAGCGACGTGTACAAAGTCGCTACACGTCGGTAAAATCCTGGGAATGTACCGACGTTTACCGTCGTTTAAAATTTTAGTATATGTCGGTAATTCCTGGGATGATTACCGACGTGCACGGACGTTTACCGACGTTTTTCGACGTATAAGGACGTCGGTAAACGTCGGTACCCTGAAATGTTTTGCAGATTTACCGACGTTTACCGACGCAAACGTACATCGGTGGACGTCGGTAAACGTCGCTAAATCTGAAAAAATAAAAAAAGAAAATACAGAATGTCCATTTCTCCCTGCAGTTTAAAAAGATAACCATAACCAATATAGGACTGTTTTTCAAAATCTGGAATATGTAAACCTGAGATTTGGTCTGCACAGTCCCCTCAAAATCTGGAATATGTAAACGCAATATTTGGTTCCCTGTTTTGCTGAACACAGGCCATATACACACACATGCCCATGTGAATGACACACAATCACACACACACTGTTTCCCTCACTGTACACAGGTTTCAGTCCCTACATACACAGGTTTTAGTCACTCCTACACACACACACTCACTCTCTATCACACACTTGTCACTCTCCCTTTACCTCACTCTTTCTAACTCTCTATCTTTCTATCTTCCTATGTATATATATGTAGAATGTAATGTATATAAATATGTATGTGTATGTAATATGCATCTAAGTATATTATATATATATGTAGGTATCCTATATATTATATTATATGTGTGTACCATTATATATATATTATATATATGTATGTGTGGTATACATATAGGTAGCCTATATGTATATATATGTATGTAATATGTGATTTCCATGTGTAGGCCAAGATGCAATAATAGGTTGTGTGATGTTGGTTTTGACTTTGTATTGTATAGGTTGTATAGGCTTGATATACTAGCATAGGCTAGTTTAGCCTTGATTAGACTAATATAGACTTGTTAGGATAAACAACAGTATAACACAATGTAGCATGCAACAAATAGAATGTGATCCAACAAATAGAATAGGATCCAACAAATTGAATAGGCACAACCAACAAGTATCCAAATTACCAAGTCTACACCAAATAACAAAGTCTTCAACCAAATAACCAAAGTCTACACACAACCAACAAATAGAATAGGATCCAAACATCCAAGTCTACACAACCAACAAATATCCAAGTCACAAACAAAGAATGAAACAAACACAAACAAACAGTCCTAACTAGGACTACTAGGGATCTGGTGCAGGAGGGGCACCGCCGCGACGAAGGGATAAGAACAACTCATACTCCTCAAGTGAAATCGATACCGATGGAGCAGGCAGTGACGTCGGTGGAGTCGGCATCGAAGAAGAAGGCGGTGGAGGCGGCGAAGTCGACGACGATGAAGGTGCACCCGGAGGACCAGCACGCTCCAACGCTGTAAGTCGCTGGTGGTATGAATCTATGATAGATAACATTCTATCACTGCTCTGGACCATCGAATCCTGTGCCAATCTCAGCCTCTCGGCCATGGTCACCTGTCCTATCTACAGCTCCGTCACCGTGTGCTCTAACCCTCCAACGGTGCGCTCTGTCCTCTCAGTCGTCTCCATGAGCTCCATAATGCCGCGGTCGAGCGCATCCAATCGTGCTAGCAGTGCAGGATCGTCCGTAGGGTACTGAAACTGCTCTTCGATCCGTCGTAGCAGGTCGTCACGGAGAGACTCCATCATCTGGTGGACTCGGGCAGACTCCTGGGACGGCTGTGGACCATGCACACTAGCAGGAGATGCCCTAGAGGACTGGATCGTAACTAGGGTGCCATAGGATCCCGTATAGTAGTACGTACCCTTACAGAGTCCAGCAGCGGCGGTCATCCACAGCTCGTCCGCCGACGGAGCTTGAGTGGGCTGCGAGGAAGTACCGGCCTCTCCTGCATCAGGTGCACTAGCAGCCGCCCGTTCCCACAGCCTCTGATACTCGGCCTAGAAAGTATGGATAGTACTCTATAATTTCTAATTTCTAATTAATGTACTTATTATTACTAACTACATGAATATTTATTTGTATCATATTTACTAAGTTATATTAAAATTGACACGAAGTATTAAATTAAGATAACGTATTGTAATACTTACATAGGTCTGCTCGGCCCTCTCGTCAATAAGGTTTTTGCCCTTCCGATGGGTGGCCAGGGAGACGGTCACCATGTCGACGTTACCGACCTTCCTTACATGTAATTAAATATATTATCTTAGTAATAATTTATCGGTTTTGCATTAAAATAATATTTCTAAAAGAGAAAAACATACTAGACGGCGAAAATTTTTCGTCATCGGAATTGACCCACCGCACCACTTCGAGGCATGTTGCCTAGCCGCTTTGGCCTTCTCCGACTTCTCCTTGTACCTTGGCTCTCGAATCGTGCCTTCATCGCATTCCACTGATCAGGGGTGATCCAACCTTGGATCGGCTTTCCAGCACGATCACGATCCTTCTGATCATTAATAGCGTCGCGGATCAGCTTGGCATCGACGGCAGGAAACATCCCCTCGATAAGCTCGGCTCGGTGCGGTGGATAGAAAAAAATATCCTAGAAGAGTGCAAACCAAATATTTATCAGTTATATATAATATACAAAAATTATATGATTCATGTTAAAAGCAAATATATTTTAACCTTGAAGCGCGCAAACCAGAAGGCCTTTCTCTCGTCCGGAGAATCAAAGTAGTTAATCCAAGCACCACCATAATTATGCCTTAGCATGTGGCCTAGACGTCTCTGTACCTCTGGGGGACGATATCTATATAGACATATTATATTCATAAAAAAAGTTAATTTATGATAAAAACAGAAAAAAATTATAAACCAAAACACTTACTTTGTACCGTCGGCCCAGATCTCCGTCCGCCTCTCCTCCGGAGGTGCACACGCATCATCTGCATGATGCTGGTCGGCCGTCGGCGCAGCCGCCTCGGCCGTCGGCGCAGCCGCCTCGGCCGTCGGCGCAGCCTCCGCCATCTGCTCATCCGTCTCCATCGTCGTATCAGCAGCAGGAACGCTAGACGGGCGAGCACTCTCAACAGGCCTGGAAATACTCGTCTCAGGAGATATGTCACGTGACGTCGTCCCAGCAGGCCCAGCTACTGTCCGATATGGAGGAGTAATCGGCGACAAGGATCCAGAGCCGGTACCAGTAGGAGGTACCGAAGGAAAACTCCGTCCTCTAGCAGTACCTGTAGGAAGTACTGGAGGATCATGACCTCGTCGTCCCCCTCGGAACGCTCCACGACGACCTGCCATACCTGATAACAGCATATGATAATACAACAAATAATAGAGACTAGAAATATGAAAGTACAACAAATAATAGAGACTAGAAATATGAAAGTACAACAAATAACAGAGACTAGAAATATAAAAGTACAACAAAGACAATATAATAACCAAGACAACATATGATGATACATTCTACAATAAACATCTAAGTCCAGATAATATATTCTAGAAGAAACATTTAAGTTTAGATAAGTATATGTCTCTCAATCATCTTCAGAATAATCATCTTGCTCGTCTTCCTCGACCTCATCTTCCTCTTCCTCCTCATCTTCACTTTCATCTTCGCCTTCGTCAGCTTCGTCTTCCTCTTCGGATAATTCTACATCTTCTACATTATGTGTTGTGTAATGCGTAACTTCCGTGGAGTCCACATCGACAATATTGGTTACAAGAGGTAGCTCGTCCTCCTGGTAAACTTTTTTGTCAACATCAAAAGTCTCTCTAGCTTTAGTCTTGCATACTGCCCACCAGTAAGACTTCGTTGCTTCCCGTCTCGGATAAGCTGTAAAGTACACGAGCTGAGCCTGAGTTGCTAGGACAAACGGTTCGTAGCCTTGATATCTACGCTTGTAGTTTATATCCACAAGACCATGCTTGTCAATTTTTTAACCTTGATTTTCAATCGGATCGAACCAGTCACACTTGAACAACACGATCTTTGCAGGTTCTCTGCCATTATTACATGACAACTACACAATCTCTCACAAGATGCCAAAGAAATTGTTTCCTGGATCGACGTCTTTGTAGTTCGAAGACTTGATACACAAACAACTATTTTTCGTGGAATCAAGATCCAGGAAGCTGTCTCTGATCGGAGCATTTGTTGACTTGAACCGAAAGCCATTGACACAGTAACTTGGCCATATTTTAACAAAAGTAATTGGTCCCTTGGCAAGAGTTCTAATTAGTTCAATCTCGGGTGAAATTAGACGATTGACCTGAATATCAAAGAAGCGATAATAAGTTATTATTGCACAGTTGTATTAGAAGAAGCCAGTAATTACCGAGCTACTTACATATTCGCTCAACCAAGAAGGAAAATGACGTCTCATTTCTTGTTCTAATGCTTCGTATGTTAGGTGGAGTTTAACCAGCCTCAACTCATCATTATATGTGCTGGAAAACAACGAAGCAACCGCCGATTAGTACAATAATATTAGCTTATACTATTACATTGAGATGACGTAAACTCATCATCCTGAGTTACTTACCCCTCTAGCTTTTCCACTTCATCCTCGTCGCAATTGAGTTATACATACAACTGAGCATCCCTTAGCTCTTCATCATTCAAATATCTCTTCTTTATTTTCTCCGAAGGCTTTTCGGATGCATTGAATACTTTCAGTATTCCATCATTAAATTCTTGATATCCATCGTCGTTTCTCAGAGCCCTTGTTCTATTCGTAGCAACATGAGGTTTGAAATAGGAGGAGCAAAAATTTGTAATCTTCTCGAGAATATAGGCTTCACAAATAGAGCCCTCGACCCGAGCCTTATTTTTTACCTTTCTTTTTAGGTGATTCAAATGTCGCTCGAACGGGTACATCCATCGATATTCGACGGGTCCACCAACACGTGCCTCGTAGGAAAGATGAATCGGCAAATGCTCCATAGAGTTGAAGAATCCAGGAGGGAACACCCTCTCTAGCTTGCACAGTGTTACCGCAATGTCCTTTTCTTGCTTTTCTAGACGATCAACGAGCAATTTCTTAAAACAAAGGTCCCTGAAGAATATGCTAAGCTCCGTCAATGGATCCCAAACTTCCTACGGTAAGAATTTCTGAAATGCAATCGGAATTAACAGCTCCATGAATACGTGACAATCATGGCTCTTCATACCTGTCAGTTTGTTCTCCTTGAGGTCGACGTATCTTCTCAAGTTCGAAATATACCCATCTGGAAATTTCAGACCTTGAATCCACCTACAAAGCCTCACTTTATCCTTCTTCTCCAGTGAGAAAATTGCCTTAGGCTGCTTCAACTTCCCATTTCCATCCTCTATCAAATGTAATGCAGGACATCTACATATTTCTTCCAAGTCCAATCTAGCCTTTGGATTGTCTTTCGTCTTGCCCTTTACGTCCATTACAGTATTAATTATGTTGTCAAACACATTCTTCTCGATATGCATGACATCAAGGTTATGTCTAATCAGATTGGTGTTCCAATATAGAAGATCCCAGAATATACTCCTCTTCGTCCAGTTATGAGTACGACCAAATCCGTCACACTTGTAGCCCGTAGCAGGCTGCTCAATAGCTCTTGGTAAATCTTTTACCTCTTTCCATATCGTGTATCCGGGCCACCTTGGCGGGGGATTAGCCTTCTCCACAATGCCAGCATGAAAAGCATTCCTGTTCCTCCGGTACGGATGATCCTTCGGCAGAAATTGTCGATGACAATCGAAGAAGCAAGGTTTGCCTCCGTGTTTCAAACGGAAAGTCTTAGTGCTGTCCATGCAATACGGACATGAAAGACGACCATGCGTGCTCCATCCAGATAATATTCCATAGGCCGAAAAGTTGTTGATGGTCCGCATAAGTGCTGTTCGCATCTAGAAATTTTATTTTCTAGATACATCGTACGTGTTGGAACCTACTTCCCACAGCTGATTCAACTCATCAGTCAACGGCTGTAAATACACATCGATGTTCCTTTTCGGATTGTTGGGACCTGGGATAATAACGGTGAGGAACATATACGGAGTCTTCATGCACATCCAAGGCGGTTGATTATACGGGGTGACGATCACAGGCCAACACGAATACTGGGATCCTAAAAGTCCGAATGGGGTAAAACCGTCGGAGCAGAGACCCAATCTGACATTACGCAGATCAGAAGCAAAATCTGGATACTCTCGATCAAAGTGCTTCCATGCTTCTCCATCATATGGGTGATCCAACACTCCTTCGGTATGTTCCCGCTTATGCCAACTCATGTTTTCTGCAGTTTCCTTCACCAGAAACAACCGCTGCAACCGCGGCATAAACGGCAAGTAGTGCATCGAAGAGGTAGGCTTCCTGGCACCGACAGACTTTTCTCTACCACATGCCTTATAGCGATCAGCACCACAAACTCTGCAGACGTCTTCATCCTTGTCGTCTTTGTAGTACAACATGCACCCGTTGCGACAGGCATCAATTTTTTTATCCCATCCAGAGCGATCTAACCATCCTCTTAGACCGGTAGAAGTCTTTAGGCAACTTTGCACCCTCAGGCAATATTTCTATAAGCAACTCCATAAGACGGTTGTAGCAATCTTGCGACATATTAAAATCGGACTTGATGCTCAACAATCTTGTAACCACCTCCAACGGTGAATGATCCTCACAACCAGGATATAATAGAGTCCTTGCATTCTCCAGCAACTCCACAAACTATACAGCATCGGGGTTCGGTGCCTCCTCAGGTGTATCATGATCATCTGGATCGAAACTAGGCCCGGCCGCTTCAAAAACCATGTTCACCAACCCATCGTCGTAAGGAGCGTTGTGGACATCCACATAAGGCTCGTACTCCGATGCTAAATACACAAGTTCTCCATGCTCGCTCCACTGATAGTAATTTGGCGTGAAATCCTTCGATATAAATGATACGTGATATCCACTTCTGGATGATATTTCAAGTTGCGAACGGACACTTAATTTTGGTACCGTCCATATACTGAGGGAACGCCTTGGCAAACTGCAGGAACTGGTGTACACCCTCTATGAATTCATCTCGCACACCGCACATGTCATCAGGATGACGGTTGTACATCCACGAATGATTCCACAGATAGTAATTCAGCTCCATATCCATTTGAGGATAATTTTGTAAGATAGATACATGCACATCGTTTAAACACTTGTAAAAGTAATCATGATACAACAAGTGATAATAGATATGATGTATCCTATGTAGTTTCTTTCCCTCTCTTTACTGTGAACCTTGGTTAACATTAATATTTCCACACTTCTCTAGGGTGAGGTTGAGGTAGATATCCTATGATACGGAATAGTCGACTGAATGACCCGAATGAGAAGAAAGAAAGTAGGGAGGCTCACTCTATACACTCTAGGATTGACTTATTTCATCGTTGATTTGACTTATTTTGGTAGTGTAAAATGTCAACAATATCCGATACGGTACCTCGAAGACCTAGGTCAATTCTAGGTCTCCAAGTCATTTGTAGGTCACACTAGGACAACTGGGTCAATACCTTGCCAAACTTGGTCAAACTAGGTCACACCTAGGTTTTTAGGGCCATATGTTGCCTTACCAAGGTATTCTAGTCTATACTAGGCTAATACCCTATGTATTTGCCCTACCAATATCTTATTCACATAGGTAAAACCATTACTATGGCCTATTTACCAAATTACCTATACACTAGCCTATCCTTAACTCTAGTAAAAACCAATACCCAAACTCAATACCCCATACATTACAACATAGGTATCTTCCATACCCATGTGTCAACCCATTACCTAAACCTATAGACTTCCTAAACCTATATATTACCTAGTCACTCTAGGTAAAGCCATCACCTATACTCATAGGTAAAACAATTCCTATCTTGAAGTTACATATACTTATTGCTGAACACGATTGACAACGATATGGTTCTATTACAAACATATCTTTTTTCAGTAATTAAACTAACTGAGTAGTATTACTCGGGATGCATTGTCTGTGTAGAGTGCGGTATGCAAGTACTATAAGAAGATGCTTTGAAAGGTTTCTACATGAAAATTTATCCATCTAATTGGAAATGATCAAGTTGTTAAAATATCCAAGAGATAGATACATATCCAGAAGAGATGGAACACTTATCCAAATTAGAGATAAGTATATCTAAATTGTGGTCAACTCAAATTCAAATTGAAACTTGGTTTGTTAATATGATTATACCATTTAAATATAACTAAATAAAAACAATATCTACAACCATAGAAAGAGTACTCCAAGCTAATTTAGTGACTAATTTGTGACCATTTAAGTAGATTTCTTGCTTCCCTCATATTTATCGAAATTTGTTTGTCTACGAAGAAGAAAGTCAATCTAAAAACAATAAAAACCGTAGCATAACAAATATTATATTATTTGGACTACATCTTTTTATTCATTTGTATGTCGAGTTAGAGATTATCTAGTTAATCATGTGAGAGGAATATAACACGTACGAGCCTCACAAATGTCTTTTATGGACTCAAACATATAATTATGTATGATTGTTGCTCTTAGCGTGTAGTCCCGATGTAAAATAGATCGAACATGTAAAAACGCTGTCTAAAATAAACATGGATGTGGAATTTATTACTTATGAGTCCATGGAAAAAGTTGGGTTTGTAGGCATTGCTTTGAATGTCGTACGTGAGATGGTCGGCAAAGGAACATCAAGTAATACCCAATTATTTTGCCGAGCAATTATTTTGTCGAGCATGAGCTCTGGTATTCGAACCCCCAATTGATGCATAGGTCCATGGAGACCCAAGCTCGACAAACCCTATATGAGTTAGGGTTAGGGTTTATCTCCACGTGTGTGTCAAAGGGTCGTGTCTGTGTCGTATCAGAAAAAGGGAGATAGGGTTAGGGTTTACTGACACAGCGTTGGGGTTGGGTCGGGGTCGTCGGGACTGGAGCAGCGGCGGAGGAGACTGGTCGGGTGGTCGTCGGAGGGAGTGAGTCGTCGGAGGAATGGGGTCGTCGGGCAGGTGGTCGCCGCGAGCGGGAGATTAGAAAATTTTGGGTGAAAAAAATAAAAAATCGATCGGGCCAGAAGCCTATATGAAATGTTTTAGCGACGTCATTTAAAGACGTTGCTAACCGTTGCTATTTATTAAAACCTGGCGACATCATAAAAGTGGCGTCGCTAAACGTCGCTGAATAAAAAAAACAGTGACGTTTTGCGACTTGTATGCGACATCAGTTGTCCAAAACATAAATGGTGTCGCTAACTGTCGCTCAAACGTCGCTGATAGTGACGTTCAGCGACGTTTATATAAAACGTCACTAAAAGCACAAAACTTAGCGACGCATTTATCTGGAGTCGCTAATGTTATCGCCATTATGACTTATTTTGGTAATGTAAAATCTGAGTTCTTTGCACTTGATACCGCAGCGGAGGAAGCAGAATGGCTTCGGGAGCTCATGTATGATCTTCCAGTGGTTGGGGCACAAATATCGGGAATTCCAAATACTGTGACAACCAGGCGACTGCGGCGGTGGCATCAAATGACCTCTTCAACGGGAAAAAGAGGACTGTGCGGTTGAAGCACATGACAATACATGATCTCATCAAGAGGGGTGTTATTACAGTGATTGATGTTCGGAGTCAGGAGAACCTGGCAGATCCGTTCACCAAAGGCCTCAAGTGCCAGCTGATCGATGACACAGCTTGTAAAATGGGCTTGAAGGCATTCTGATATTGTGTTATTAAAATCCTACCATAAAGTTTTATGCTATTAGTTCAAAGAGAAATCTACTAGGAATCTAGCTTTTGGTTCAAGAGAGGACTATTAACCGGAAGAATATCAGGAACGGTGGGTACTTGTCCTCTGTGACATGGAGATGTTACGGACCTACAACCACTGTTGTCTACTGTTGTTTTCTGCGGAAAACGGATCCTGTGGGAAGGTTGGCTTAAATGCCTTAATGAGTTCTCAGACAGAGTGAATGTCTGGTGTGCTTTGCAGGAAGCACGGTAGTGCAGCACTACAAGGAGTGTAACTCCATGCTACAGTAAGGTGACTTCACCATGAGGTTCCCAGGTAGGGGTAATGCCTCGGCTTTGCAAGCCAAGTCACAGTGGAGTAGCACCACAAATAGGTAGGTTGCCTAATGCTGTATGATAATCATAATAAAGAGAGATAGACAGTACTACAAAGAGGACGATGTCCTCATGTTACAGTGGCATGACACCACGAAGAGGTACCAGGTAGGGTAAAGCCTCGGCTTCGTGAGCCATGTCATAGCGGTGTAACACCGCACAGAAGCGCAAGGCTTCATGCTGGGTAGTTTGGCACTATAAAGAGGCTTGTGAGCTCATGCTACAGTAGTATGACACTACGATGAGGTACCCAGGTGGGGTAAAGCCTTGACTTTAAGCCATGTCATAGCGGCTTAGCACCTCAGAGAAGCGCAATGCTTCATGCCATGTCTCTTTATAAAGAACTCACCTATAGTGTATGAACGGAGATATCAAGCCGTCTCTTGAGGGTAAAC
The DNA here is from genome assembly GCA_029216955.1 of Iris pallida. Classification (NCBI taxonomy): domain Eukaryota; kingdom Viridiplantae; phylum Streptophyta; class Magnoliopsida; order Asparagales; family Iridaceae; genus Iris; species Iris pallida. The sequence goes on along the minus strand of JANAVB010003398.1, from coordinate 12,110,474 downwards.
TTGTAGGCGCCTAAAAATTATACACTGAAATCAGGCTGGCACAAGGCCTTTAATGTGCAGCCAGAAACACAGTTGATGTCATTATATGAGTATGAAGAATTGCAATTATGGTACAGAATTCAAGGCTTAGTCCATTCTTGTATCATGCTGTTATTTAACCTATACGGGAAGATTCAAGTCGTAGCGACATCTCTCCTAATGCATGATGGAAAGTCACTGTGGGAAACGCTCAACCCATATATTGAGATATGTGGGGGATTGTTGGTGTTTTTGCCTTTGGACTAGGAAAGATAGTCCCACATCGGCTATACCAAATGGAGAGTATCTCAATATAATGCATTGCTTGTATTGAGGTGTGCACATGAGGTGTAGTGGGACACAAGTATGTGCCATGTGGGAGTATTTTCATAGAAGGAAAAAGGATTAATTCCGACAAAGATATAAGTTGATTTTTGTAGTGCAGACTCGGACTCGGACACGGACTCCAGGATGTCTCGTGTATACACGGGAGTGTTCGGAGGGGGGGGGGGAGGTAGGCGTGGACTGGCACACTTCTATGCTGATTATGGGATGATCTAAAATATCAAACTCTATTTTTGAGTATTGGTATTTTAGTCCCACATCGGATAGGAGAAGAGGTGAAGTCTCAACTCCACTCTATAAATAGAGCCCCTTGGCCTCCTTGGAAAGATGCACCAAGAAGAGAGTTAAGGGAGTCCGTAAAGTCCAGAAAGCCCGTTCAAGTCTCAAATTTTGACTTACGAGCGTTCTAGAAGTTCTTCGTGAACTTGCTGGTTCCTGGAAGCAGATCGTGTTGGGGCGAATCTTGCTTTGAGCAACGGTGATCTTAATCACCCCAGCAAGAACCTTTACCCTTTTTCTTTCTTCTTGCTTCTCCTTCATCTGAGTTGTAACTCAGTTCTGTCCGTCTGCAGCTGCGATTGTAAGGAAGAACGTGAGATTTATTTTTTGAACTCAGTTCTGTCCGTCAGCAACTGCGATTGCGAGGAAGAACGTGATATTTATTTTTCTGATTATTGTTGCTTTTGTAATCACATTCATATTATAGTGTTCCTTTTGGATCTCGAGAATTATCAGAAGGTAAACATTTGTTGAACCTCTGATCTTGATATAGAGTCTACCATCTTTGGTCAAGCCCCGAGACTAACACATACTAATGGGCATTAGCACAATATAAGACACAAAATTTTAAGAATTTGATTATTTGGGTAACATAATGAAGATATTGTGCCATATAGGTAGCTATTCTATTATATGTTCTGCTCTTCCATTACAGGGATCATTATATCAGCTTCCTAGTTTGCATTGACAGACATGAATTCAGATATTGACACATTAGTTTGAAATATAGGACTTCTTTGAAAAATCGAGGATGCATGCACGATAAGGATACACATATATACCCACATTATTCGAGATATTAGACAAATCAATCGAGATATCATTTTCAGGCAAAAATGACATATTGGCGCCATATATTATTTTGGAATATGTCGACTAATATATACCGATATTTCTAAATATCAGTTTTGGATTAGTTTTCGGGGGTGGACTGGATTTTACTATATTAGACAACCAAGTAGAAAAATGCTATCAAAATTGTAAGTTTCGAACCTGAGTTTAGGCTTTCTCAAACAAGTCTATTGATTAAAAATTACCACTTGATATCTATGGTATTAATAAACCTAATAAAATCATAAAAACACATGTTGATGTGCATGAATCCCTCTTTTAACCTAAAATTAACTTAGTAAGTTGCCAGAACAATCTTCCCAAATGAAAGAATGTCCCAAAAGGTAACATAATTCACTTCTACATATAAAATCATGTAAAAACCTAAAAAATTCAACTTTATGAAAATATTGAAGTTATGATTCAACTTTATGCGGTATAATATGATGCACACACTCGGACGTCAATGTCAATGAAACAATGTCCCAAAAGATATAGGCACCAATATTGGCCTAGAAACAAAAAATATTGAAGTTATGATTCAACTTTATTTGATATACTATGATGCACACACTCGAAAGTCAGTGGCATGTTCCTATCGAACAAACATGTATCATGCACAACATGGACACTTAAAAAATCATAGGGGAAAGCATAAACTAACTAGTGTAGCATTCATTCAAACACAAAAAATAGTAGCTTCCATAGTGGCATTTCTACAAACATCTTATGAGTACAAACCTCTGATGTCCACAATAAGCAACAGTTCTAAAAATGCATTTTACCAACATTCGCCTACAACTACAAAACCATACATATAGAAACTTAATTTGGTAATATGTGGCCTTTACTGGATTCTAACAAGCATATTCTACAATTATTTGTTCTAGAAACATGTATATATAAATTTAAAAACATCAAACTTTCGTATAGGGCATCATCAAATGATCAAAACAAACCAATCAACTAGCCCTTTTCTTCCCCCTTAATTTCAAGCAGATATAGACAATTCACTATTGCCCCTACCCCCACAAGAGAAGGTGGTAAACAAAAATGATAAGCTAAATTAAAACCACTACCTCGTGCAATTAAGAATCCACGACTACGGCCAAGGCGACAGCGGAGGCAACAATCTTGGCCTTCTTCCTCTTTCCAGCCACCATCTCCCTGAAGACGGCAACCATGATCCTTCCCTGTGCCTCGAGCACCATCTCCGTCCTCTTGAGCTCAGCCTCCATTCTAGAGCGCTCTAACTCCCTGGCCATCTCCATCTTCATCTGCTCTGTGTGCACGCACGTACCCTTCCCCCAGTACTATATACCTTTATCAGTAACAAATAAAAGGAACCTGCCATGAATAAGGGGCGGCCAAGGTTTGATATAAGAACCTACACTCTGTTCTTTGTAATAGATATATCATGGATATCAATTTCATGAGATAGCCCTTTCTGATTACGATGAATGTAATTGTACTTGCAACACGGAAGAGGAGCCTAAGGCACACTACATCAGTTTACAAGTTATATATTTAATTCGACATATTTTTCTCATGCTCATACAGAAATCAATAATGTGTCTGCAAAAATTTAGACGATAACAACTTAGTGTTCACTGTTTGACTTCAATTTTCTCTAAAATTAGCCAGTCATTTAAATGCAATAATATCCTTAGGAAAAAAAATCTGCTGGGGCAGCAATGAGGATGATCCATACTATTCAAATTATGAAGCATTAACCATTGATATTTCAAGAAAATGACAGATACGATATTTCAACAAAAATGGGGAAAATAATAGCATATTATGGCAAGAGATGTATGCTACTATAGAACATGTCATTTATTAAAACTGTAACAGATTTTCCAGGTCTACTATCCATTACTACAACCAAAGCAAAAAAGGAAACAACTAGCAAATAGCTAGCTTAACTTAATAAAGAAACTAACAATAAGAATTTACATCCCATGAAAGTGATTGGCTTACTATTGTTCGGGAGTCCACACCAAATAGGCAATAACATCTTAAACTATAAAACATAATAACTTAGAACAGGGTAAATTTGAGCCACCATAAAAATTATGTAGATAAACTTTTGTTCAACCCCAAGTTGTGTAGTTATTAGAACTGAGAGTAAATTTGAGCCATCATCTAAAATTATACGTACGTAGACATATCATGTCCTGCGCAAAGTCATATAAGAATCATAAAGTTTTAATCATATTAGGAGATGTTTGCATCAATGTCATGAGATGTGGGAGTAGTTAATTGTAAAGCAAATGAGATGTGTCTAGAAAGAATTAATTAGAATAATTTATCTCCTTTACAAAGTTACAGACATCATGTATGGTTCCTGGTATATACTAAACTTAGGAGGCTTAATCCACTCAGCAAAGAATTTACGACACAAACTACCTTTTATTTTTCATTAGAAGGCCTCGAAGTCAATTATACAAATATAGTTCTAAAAGACTGCTTGTACAGGGTTGAGTTCAGGAGTATCAAGTACTTCATATTATCCAATTTATGTAAGTTTGCTTTTGCTCGTGATAAAATTTTGCGACCACTACGTATTGCGTATAAAATAGGACAGAGCTAATTTGAATGGTGTTCTAGCATGAAAGAGATTTGTGCTCCGATTCTGATATATACATGAAAAGTCTGAATAATATGTGAATTCGAGAATCGGAACTTGTGTACTGTGAGTTAGATTGAGATTAGATATGTCATCAAGTAGGTACTAGCTAGAGTGTCAAATAGTTTATTTTGGCTTTCTAATAACTGCACATAACATATAAAACATTCTAAAAAAACAATAGATAAATTTTTGCAGAATTATGGATACTGACATTTGTACCGATTTCAAGCACAGTTTGATCTCGGGTTAGGAGAAAGATTTGCAGAATATTTGTCTTCAAATCATCTGCGTATATATATAGACACACACACACACACACACACACACACACACACACACACACACACACACACACACACACACACACACACACACATATATATATATTTTGAAGCAATGGTTAATTGTGGTGAACTCGCCTCCACTGATCGAACTCCCAACCACATGGGCCACATGCGTCTCTCTTAACCACTAGGCTTGTGGTCATTTGCTATATATATATATATATATATATATATATATATATATATATATATATATATATATATATATATATATATATATATATATATATATATATATATATTGGTTTTTCGATCCATTTTTGGCTCACTAAGAAATTTGCAGAATGAAGCCGATTATTCATCCACTACATACAAATATCAAGATTACAACTCTCCAACGAGAACAAAAAATTCCAACGAGAACAAAGTCTCACTTGTCCATATTAAAACTTTTGTATTCAGGTATAGGAGCTCATTTAAACTCTCCAACGAGAACAAAAAAAAAATACCAACTTACTCCTACTAAGAAAAAGCAGCCATGGGCTTTATGAAGGTTTAAGTATAGCAAACCTAGCTTAACATCCAAAATAAAACATCATATGAAGAGAAACACTTCTTGGAGAGAATGTCTCACACATATTCCAACTTACTCCTGCACACGCACAGATGCACACTCACATATATCTCCAAATTGTCGTCAATGGGTTGCTCCTAGTTGCATGACTGACAAGGTGGATCCATTTTTTAAGACAGAGCACGCAGGAGTACATACACTATAAAGCCTGTAACCCCAATTTGGGTGTCGCCTACATGATTCCTTCATTCAGATTTTTGAAAGTTCATTTCTTCATGTTTGACGTATTTGGTTGGTGAGATTTTCTATATGACCATGTCCTCTCTTACTTTTATAACTCCTACATTGTTAGAGGCAACATTAAATTTTCTCATGCTACTTTGCCATACTAATTCTCTGGAGTAGATAACCATTAATTTATCTTAATATTGATCACAAAATGCAAGGTATTGTTGTTAATTGGCTTAAAGGAGGCCCCTAATTGCTACTTTGCTACTTTGCCATACTAATTTTCTCACTTGTCAACGGCTAAGGACAACTTTAAAGTTTTCATTGTTAATTAGCCTAAAGGAGACACCTAAGATGCTTGTAAGTCAACAGGGGCCTTTAAATGTCATGACAGGTAGATCCAAAAAGGCAAGTCTCAAAATGCTCGGTTTTGAGGAGTCACGCGTATGGGCATATCAGCCCTTAGATCTTCGGGTTCTTTCAACTGGAAGGAAGATTAATGTATTCTTTGACTTATCAATTGATTATGTCAATTTCATTAAGGATTCAGTTGGAGTAGCAAACACATCAGAGACTCTGGGTGTTAAGTTTATTGTATTTTTTGCAAGCTACAACTACCCATAGCTTGAATTATAAATTATTATTATTTCTAGGTGATAAGAACCGTTCATAGCCTAGAATATCATTTATGACATTTCTATTAAACAGAAAGCTCTATATCACTATAATTTTCTTATAAATTTGGGCATTTAACCGAAGTACTCATCCATCAAGAGCGTTCTTTACTGTGTTTGAGAGAGGATCTTATTATGCTGGAAATCGCATTAAAACTATATCCACACTTGTATTCCCTTTAATTTGGTGCAAAGAGTTAATTGTTATAACAATATATGGATATGAATCAGATACCAGTGGAGTCCATATTCATTCAAGACCAATTTGTTTAAGGGTTAGCTCCACCATTAAATAACACACATCTAGGCAGACATCATATGGGCATTGAATAGATGGTCATACTAAAGTTCACAGGTTACGATATTGAAAGTGTATATTTATATGCACACTACCAATATTAGTAACGAGAAGTGTTATTTGGATGATATAGTAATCTGTGATCTAAATTTATATCCATAATCCATATATTTTAGCTTGTTTAACTGAAAGTTGGTGAGAAATATTTGTACCTTCATATATGTATAAAGAAAATATTAGGCCCCCGACCTTGAAGAACATAAGCAGGGTTCCATTTTTGAATCTGACAATAAATGAGCTGGTGATGGCTTTCACTATATCTCGACGAAAGTTAAGGCTTTGTGCTTCTAAGTAATGGAGAAAGTGTGTGCCATTTATATGAAGTCTAATTCTAATAATATGCAAGTTCCATTGCTCTACATCAGACCAAAAAGATCCAAATTAACAACAACACAGTGGAAGCTTGGTTTAGTGAATTTTGTCCAAGAGTGCGGGTTTGGACCGTGGAGCTAGTCCAAAAAAGGGTAGTTTGATACTCCTAGGACCCTGGATGGCGAGAGACTTACTCGTTTCATTTTTTTCCTAGTAGTTGTGAGCTGTTTGTCGCGCACAAGATTTTTATTTGGTGCAAGCAAGATCTGCTCCTTACAATAGTTCTCAGTTTGGTTCTAACTTAAAAGTTGATGAGATTTGTCATAGGAATTACTTTTGTCTTTTCTTTTGAGACTTCGAGAATTTCATTCCTTTTTGCTCTTTGGCTAATACCTATAGCAAAATCGTTATCTTACCTCTTCGTCTCGACTCTTTTACTACAGTTGTGCAGTAGTTTAATAAATGGATCCCTCTGAAATTGATGTTGTCCTTGGTGGAGGTTAACTAATGTAAACCCATCTTTGACTTTGATACCATTTCTTATATTTGCCCAATCACAATCAAATAAAGGTACTTTAATTTTGTAATAGTCCAGCAACATGATATCTTGTATGATACCATAGGAAGTTACTTTTCCCATTACTTGTGAAGTAACTTTCGTACTTGCTCGAAACATGGTTTCTGCTTTAATAGAAATCCCACAATTTTGTGTGCTTTTCTCAGCATCCTTTGTGTGAAATCGATTTCCATTAATAACATAACCATAATAGAACATTACTTCCTTCTTAGGCCTACTTGCAAGCCATCTAACAATATCTGACATTGGACCGCTAGTGCCATTTCTAACTTCATTTTCTAGCCATTCACTAAATGTGTTCATATGTCGCTTTTCTAAAAGGGATTCGATCTTGGCTAAGCGTTTATCTAAACGTATAAGCTATTCTTTGTGTATTCTAGAATAATTAAAAAAATAATTTAGAGTGTGAATAATGAGAAATAAAAATTGAAAAAATAAAGTTAGTACTTTAGAATTATAACTTACTCTCTCCATGGATCAACTTCTGCAGTATTTTTTAGAACATAACGATGAACGATCTCTAACATAGAAGAAGTCATTGAATCTTTTGTCCTACCTTGACCAAGTGATCGTCCTTCTACTATTGTGCTATCTTCAAAATCCTTATTACGCCTATATTGATGTCCTATGTCAGTTGCTTGTTTTATGTATCCAGAAGAAAAATGTGTCAACTCATCCGCTAAATACTTCCCTGCTATGCATCCTTCGAGATTTGAACGATTCTTAACATATCCTTTTAGCACCTTCATATACCTAATCATGATTAAAAAAAATTAAGCCTTGTAATCAATCAAATTAGGCTATAATTAATATAGTATTCTATCATAAACAGATCCTTACCTTTCAAAAGGGTACATCCATCTGAAAGGTACCGGTCCTGCAATTAACGCTTCTTGTCCAAAATGAATAGTTAAATGGACCATAATATCGAAAAAATAAGGAGGAAAAAACCTTTCCAGCATGCTTAGCAATTTCATCTTCAAGAAGCTCTAGTCCATTTTTATCAAGTACCCTTTGACATAATTGATTAAGAAATGCACAAAGACGAAAAATAGCAATCCTTGGTCCCTTAGGTAAAAGACCTATCAATGCCACTGATAACACTTGTTGTACTAAGACGTGACAATCATGGAAATTGAGGCCATAAATCTTGTGGTCTTGTAATGACACTCGATTTGCAGTGTTAGAACTATATGTTGGCCCATTGGTCATGGTCAAACCTGATTTTAATAATTGATCAAACTCTGTCTCGATATACGGAACAACTCAGATGTTTACTCAAGACATTTTGGACACTGGGACACTGATCAAGATTGGATATCTACTCAGTTCAAGACCGAAGCTGTGTTTGCCACTCGAGACTGTATTTCTTTATACAATATAATTTTTATTTTTATTGAGTGTAGGAATACATTGTGCACCAAGTCGTACTGGCAAATAGGATATCCAAAATTGTTTTAAAAAATGACCTTTGTTTTAAAAAACATCTATTATTTACAAAAGCTTCTGAAGGATTTCAAAAAGCCCAAAAATATTTTCTTAAAATATTCCTGACCAAACCCTGACAGAACTCGGCCAGAGTTCGGCCATAGTGAACGTTATATGAACGTTGGATTTTTGAACTTGGTCTCCCTTCAGTTGCAGATTGTTACATAGAGTTCTGTCCGAATTCTGTCAGAGTTCTGCCTTTGGAAAAACTATAAATGGAGATGAATTCTGATCTTTTAAAATCATTCATTCACTTTCATCTCTTTTCTTCTAAAGCTTACTTTTCTTTCAAAGAGTTTTCCAAAAAGCTTTTATTTTCAAATCCAATGCCAGTTACAATTCTCGAGTCAATTTGCCGGTACCGTGCCGTCTAGAAGATTTTAGAGAAATTGTAATCAGAGGCTTGATTGAAGAAAGACTCTTCAAAACTGAAGTTGGTCGAGTTCTTCGTATCAAAGCTCGCGTCTGTAGAAGTTGCAAGGACTTTGTATGAAAACTTGCGAGATTTTCTAATAGTGGATTCAACTGGAAGCTAGAGTTCTTCCGACTGGACTAGTCCTCACAAGAGGAAAACCAGTATAAATTGCTGTGTTTGTGTTTGCCTTCTGATCTCTCTTCTTTATAGTTAGTACTTTATGATTATTGATATTATTTATGTGATCTAACTGCTAACAAGTTTTTAATTAGCAGTATTTTGCTGCCTACTCTATTCACCCCCTCTAGTGTATTTTGCTTTATGACTTCGTTCCTACAATTGGTATCAGAGCGAATTATACAGGTAAAGCAAGGTAAAACTGCAGTTATATTTAATTATTATATAGATCACAATATTACACATGGCAGCTGTGAAATTCACTAGTGAAGGTCAAGCCACAAACAGACCTCCACTTTTGACGGCACAAACTACACTTATTGGAAAACACGGATGAGTTTCTTCTTAAAATCTCTTGATTTTGACTTATGGTCTATAGTTATTGACGACTACAAAAAGCCTCCTCGTATTACTGTTGAGGGAGTTTTAGTTGATAAACCCCATGATAAGTATACTGAGGATGAAAAAAAAGGCCAGTCTTGACGCACATACTATTAATGCTTTATTTTGTGATTTAGACAAAACTGAATTTAATAGGGTGTCAACTTGCACAACATCAAATGAAGTGTGGAAACTTCTCGAAGTAACCCTCTAAGGAACCACACAAGTCAAGGAGTCAAATATCAACAGACTTACTCAAGAGTATGAGGCGTTCAAGATGAAGTCAAATGAATCCATCACTCAGATGTTTACGAGATTCTTAGATATTGTAAATCATTTGTCTTCATTAGGCAAGGAATACAGTAACCATGAGAAGATTCGCAAACATCTACGAGCTTTCATAAAGAACTGGATTCCAAAGGCTACAATAATCATTGAAAGAAATAACCTCTCAATAATGTCTCTGGAAACATTCATGGATAAGCTACTCACTGACGAGTTGGAACTTCAAGAATTTGAAGATGCTACACCAAAGGAGAAGTCAGAGAAGTCGATCGCTTTGAAGGCTCAACATAGAAGAACTGTCAAAGATGATTCTGATGATATCGACTCTGACTCTGAAGATTAAGCTCTTCTGGTAAGAAAATTCAAAAAGTTCATGAGATTCAACAGAAAAACAAAAGACAGCAACAACAACGAGGAAGATCCTATTTGCTACGGATGTAAGAAGAAATAACATATGAAGAAAGATTGTCTAACGTCATCATCATCAACAAGAAAAAGTAGCAAATATGATAAAGGCCACCTTAAGAGATCTACATCAAGGAAGTACGCCAATAGAAGCATATGGCATGAGAGCGAAGCCAGCGATTCAGAAGTCGAACAATCGGATGCTGCTGCAAATGTATACTTGATGGCTTGCGATCAGGTAACAACTAATCCTCTGTTTGATTCTTATGATGATTTCACCTTTGAGCAATTAGGAGAGGCTTTCAGTGACCTGTTAAATGACTACATAAAACAGGTAGTAAATATGAAACCTATAAAAAGGTACTTAAAGAGTACAAAGGTGAGATAGGAAGACTTACCGACCAACTAGCTGATGCTAGAAATAATGATTCTTATATTGAGTCTAGTGAGCTTTCCTCTATTAAGCTGTTTTTACACGAGACTGTCAAGTTATCCGAAGAAAAAGACCAAACTATCATCCAGCTAAATGAAGATCGAACTAAGGAGAGAAAGAATCTCCAGTGTGCACAAGTCAGAATGGAAACACTTACATCTGACTATACTAGATTATATGACACCTCCAAAAGGTTGAAAATTTGTTTAGAAAAATGGCCTGAAGTTGGTGCTTCCTATTATAACATGTGTCAATTACTGAATCACCGGAACACACCCAAACCAAACACTGTCAGACCAAACCATACCAAACCTATGCCCAAGAAGACTAATAGGCATGCATTTTTCTATACTAAAAAACCAAAACCTACAAATTATGCACCACACACTACTTTCAACACTCAACATGCAAAATATTATTATTGTGGCCTCATTTGTCATATATTCTCTGCATGTAGAATCAGAAAGTTAGTAGATCTAAATGATTATGCATGGATACCAGAAACTAATATGTCAGGACCCTTCAAGAAATGGGTACCAAGAGTTTCAGCTGCAAACTATTTTGTAAGTGGAACGCCCTTCACATGCTAGAAGCAAGTGGATCCTCGACAGCGGTTGCTCACGGCATATGACCGACGATGCATCATTATTCGTAACACTATCGAAGAAGAATAATGAAGGATACATCTCCTTCGGTAATAATTTAAGAGTGTACATAATCGGTATCGGTGACATTGGTAAGGCTCTCTATCCTGTGATTAAAGATGTCTGTCTAGTTATCGAATTAAAACATAATCTGCTCAGTATAAGCTATTTAGCTGATCACGGTTATGGAATTAACTTCATCAAAGACAAATGTACTATAGTTAATAGCTCAACTGGTAGTATTATCTTTGAAGGTATCAGGGAAGACAACATATATATTTTTTATCTGTTAGAAGATGCTAACAAAGCAGGTAGATGTTTGATGGCCAAGAGCATTGAGAGTCAACTATGGCATATGAGTCTCGGTCATACAAACATGGACACAATTTCAAAACTATCCACAAAGAAGTTGGTATGCGGCTTATCGTACATCTTTCAAGAATGATACAATATGTAGCGAATGTGAAAAGAACAAAGCTACTCGATTTGTCTTTAAATTCAATAACGCTGTAAGTACCACTAGACCTCTACAACTGTTGCATATGGACTCATTTGGACCTTGTAGAATTGCTAGTCTAGGTGGTAAGTTATATGTATTTGTCATTGTAGATAATTTCTCTAGATACACATGGGTATATTTTTTTGCACGCAAGAACGATACTTTGTCAGAAATCGTCACCTTTTGCAAAAAAAAGTACATAATGAAAAAGGTTTGATGATTACTCACATTCGTAGTGATCATGGCGGCAAATTTGGAAATCCAGAGTTCAAGCAATTCTGTGACACACATGGTTATTTGTATAAGTTTTCCTGTCCTAGGACTCCACAACAAAATGGAGTTATGGAACGTAAGAACATGACTCTATCTGAAATGGCTAGAGTAATGTTGAACCAGTTTAGTCTACCTAGATACTTTTGGGCTGAAGCTGTCAATACAGCGTGCTATATTCTCAATAGGGTTCTAATTCGACCTATATCGAAGAAGACTCCCTATGAGTTATGGTTTGATAAAACACCCACTGTTTTATATTTCAAGATATTTGGTTGTAAATGCTTTATTCTTAATACTAAAGACAACCTGAGTAAATTTGATAAAAATGCCGATGAAGGTATCTTTTTAGGTTATGCGACAAAGAGCAAAGAGTACAGAGTCTTTAACAAAAGAACCATGATCATCGAAGAATCAATTAATGTCAAGTTTGATGAACTAAATCAACATTTAGACGATGACGATAATGAAGATGTGAGTACACCAAGTACAGCTACTGTAAAACCTTCCCACAAAGGTGCAAAACCTTCACACCAAGCACCAGCTGAGTCTTCAAGCAAAGAAGCCGGAACCAACAATCCTGAGGATATGCCAAAAGAGATGAGATTCTTGGTAGATCATCCAAAGGACTTGGTAATTGGTAAGATTACCAAGGGTGTAAGTACTCATTTCTCTAATAAAGATATAGCTTCTTGTGTTGCTTTTGTTTCACAACTTGAACCCAAAAATATTGAAGAAGCATATAGTGATAATTTTTGGTTAGATGCTATGCAAGAGGAATTAAACCAATTCGAACGGAATCAAGTTTGGAAACTTGTTTCCACGCCCATTGATTATCCGGTCGTTGGCACCCGTTGGGTATTCTGAAATAAACTGAACGAGAATGATTTAGTGACTCGTAATAAGGCTCGACTCGTAGCTCAAGGATACAATCAAGAAGAAGGTATCGACTACGATGAGACTTATGCCCCAGTTGCAAGATTAGAATCCATTCACATGTTATGTACATTTACATGTTTTTATAATTTTAAGTTATTTCAAATGGATGTTAAAAGCGTATTTTTGAATGGTTTTATAAAAGAATAAGTTTATGTAGCTCAACCTCCAGGTTTTACTGATTTCAAAAAATCCTGATTATGTTTTCAAGTTGAAGAAAGCCTTATACGGTTTGAAATAAGCCCCTCGTGCTTGGTACGATCGTCTAAGCTCTTTCATACTTGACAATGGTTTTTCAAAAAGAAAGGTTGACACTACACTATTTATAAAATCTTTGAATAACAAACTTATTTTAATTCAAATCTATGTAGATGATATTATTTTTGGATCCACTGATGAATCTCTTTGTCAAGATTTTTCAAAGTGTATGCGAAATGAGTTTGAGATGAACATGATGGGAGAGCTGAAATTCTTCCTCGGACTGTAAATCAAACAAACCAACAATGGGACGTTCATAAATCAAGCAAAGTACACAAAAGATTTATTAAAGAAGTTCGACCTCGAAGCAGTCAAACTACTTAGCACTCCAATGGCGACTTCAACCAAGCTTGATATTGATGAACTAGGCAAACCCGTCGTCATACGTAAGTATCGATGTATGATCGGTAGCTTACTGTACTTAACCGCTAGTTGACCAGACATTATGTTTAGTGTTTGCTTGTGTGCACGTTTTCAAGCCAATCCTAAGGAATCACATCTGTGCACAGTTAAGCGTATCTTTCGATACCTTAAAGGCACTTCTTCTGTCAGCTTAGGGTATCCTAAAACCACGTCATTTGACCTAACCGGTTATTCTGATGCTGATTTTGCAGAATGCAAAGTAGATAGAAAAATTACCAGCGGTACATGTCATTTCCTAGGAAAAGCCCTAGTCTCTTGGTTTAGCAAGAAGCAAAATTCAGTCAAATTATCAATAACTGAGGCTGAGTATATCGTCTCAGGACGTTGTTGTGTACAAATTTTGTGGATGAAGCAAATCTTAGAAGACTTTGGATTACATTTCACACACATACATATTTTCTGTGATAACACTAGTTCTATTAATTTAACTAGAATCCAATATGTCACTCTCGTACTAAGCATATCGAGATTCGACATCATTTTCTTAGAGATCATCAATAAAATGGAGATATAGACCTTGTATACATAGACACACAGAATCAATTTGCTGACATTTTTATAAAACCTCTAGCGGAAGATCGTTTCAATTATTTATATCGAGAAGTAGGAATTTTAGATGTCAATAATATTAATTAATTTTGTTTTATCAATTAGTTTATTCAATACTCAATAACTATTTTCGAAACAAGCCTACAAAGAGTCTGTCTGTCACCACAACTATGGTCGAAGCGAAGCGGTACTTAATTGTTCCCCGGTGAACTCCCGTTAGCTGGGATAATACTCATATAGCTAATCTAAAACAGATGCTGAGTAAAGAAAATTAATTTAAAAATAATATTAATTATATTATTTGAAGTTTAAAATTACTAAACTTTGAATTAAATATTTGAAATGAGTTGATGAAAAGGATACGGCCCACAATTTAAAAAAAAAAAAACCAGGAGAACCCTAGACGAATTTGGCCCGGGTTCGGCCAGAGTTCTGTTGGTGCTGTAAATTTTTAAGTCAGAACCTGAGGCCTTCTCCTCTTCATCTCTTCCAAACTATTTCATCACAGCAGCAGCAGCAGCCGAAGAACCCCCAAACCTTAGCTTTTCTCTACTCATTTTCTTCCAATCTACGTGGAGAGATCCATCCAAAATTTGGATTCGTACGGGGAATCGCATCCTCTACAACATGATTCTCAGAAGGTATGACTCCTTCTCTCCTCCACTTTCAAATTCTTAGGGTTACCTAGTTTTGGAAAAGAATGCCCAATGGATTCAATTCTTTCAAGAGAAAGAAGACCAATGCCAGTGAAGAGGCATCGTCTTCCGATCCGAACATGGATTCACTCTTTTTCTCGGTCCAATCGGGTGACGGCAAGTCAGATGAGTTTTGCTTCAAAACTCATAAACAAGCTTTGCTTTGGTATACCGACTTTGCTATGCGTACAATATGCACTGGCACTCCGATTAAATGGACTATATTTCCAGATCACCATCCTTTCTTTGAGGTATTAGGGTTACACCGTCTCGTTACCCAATAATTTCCTATAGCTACTAATGCCCTTAGACTATTCTATTGTAACTTCGTGTTAGATACTTTTACCGTAAGAACTCGTGTTGGCGGGATCAATATCGAGTTCGATGATGTGTTGCTAGAGAAAATCTTTGGTATTCTAAACGAAGGTGCACCGCTCGATGAGATCACCGACTTCGACTTTCCCGACGGCACGACCCTTGTTAGTTTCAAGAATGGGCTTTGTGCGCCAGTACGTGCTCGTCCTGGAAAGTTCAAGGCCAATAACTTGAACTTGTTTAACTGCGAGTTACATCACATTATCTATTCCACTATTCTTCCGAAATCTACTTTAAAAGATGATGTCACTGCACTAGAACTCTCTGTCCTCTATCACATTCTTAAGGGGATTCCTTTTTTTGCCCCTAAGACTATCATCCAAATGATGGAAAGATGTCGCGGAAGAGAACACAATCTCTCTTATGCGATGCTTGTCCCTCGCATCTTTCAGCGTTTTGATATCGACTTATCCACTTGCACTCTGGACCATGAGCCCAAGTTTCTCAAGCTTTCTCGTCGTAGCATTGCCACTGCTCCTCCACATCCTGTACCTGGTCTTACTGCACCTGCTCCTCCTCAGACCTACCCTATCACTTTTGACAGTTTCTATCAGCACCTCTCGAATTTACAGACTTTCTTTGTTGACACTTCCAGGGAACATGAGTTCCATGACGTGACTCGGTTCCAGGCTATTGCCAACTCGTTTGTCGATCTCTGATTTTCTCAGACGGGTCATTCTGCCAGCTCTCTTCCTAGAGACCCTACTATATCTGGTTACCACATTGAGGATGAGGTATTCCTCTCTCTGTTCCAGCCAGGGAACGCTTATGATTGGTATCGTGGCTCGGGTGCTACTCCACACACCTCTGGAGCTGGCACATCTGGAGTTGGTCCATCCGGATATGGTGGACATGCTGGCACTGCAGATGATGACGATGACGATGATGATGATATGTGATTGGTCGTACTATTGAGACTAATTTTATTGTCTTTATTTACTTGAAAATGCTCCGACATTCCAAGATAGTATCATTACTCTTATTTGGTTGTGATTTCTTGTGTTTCTTTTGTCTGATGAACATGTTCTATGCTTTCCTTAGCATATTTTCATTCAGTATAACATTATTCCGTATTTCTCATAACATTATCTTTTATTATGCTTCCATTTATAATGCCTGTGATATATTTTCTGCTTATCACATTTCTTTACTGTCTGTTCCTTTTATACCATGCCTGTGATTATTATTTATATATATATATATATCTATATTTTGTGTTTCTTTACTGATTGTTACTTATGTACATATTGCGGGAGATCTTTTTCTTTTGCAATTATTTTACTAAGTGACAACGGGGGGGAAATAAGATCTAATATCTTCGATCTGTAAGAATACATGATATGAACAATCTACAAGAACAATTTTTTGGTACATTATATCGGTACAATTTGTTTTGATAAAGACCAAAGATGTTATATCGATCAAGATTTATCAATTATCAAAATGGGAGAGATTGTTGGCCTATTGGTCATGGTCAAACCTGATTTTAATAATTGATCAAACTCTGTCTCGATATACGGAACAACCTAGATATTTACTCAAGACATTTTGGACACTTGGACACTGATCAAGATTGAATATCTACTCAGTTCAAGACCGAAGCTATGTTTACCACTCGAGACTGTATTTCTTTATGCAATATAATTTTTATTTTTATTGAGTCTAGGAATACATTGTACACCAAGTCGTACTGGCAAATAGGCTATCCAAAATCGTTTTAAAAAATGACCTTTGTTTTGAAAAACATCTCTTATTTACAAAAGTTTCTGAAGGATTTCAAAAAGCCTAAAAATATTTTCTTAAAGTATTCCTGACCAAACCCTGACAGAACTCGGCCAGAATTCGGCCATAGTGAACGTTATATAAACGTTGGATTTTTGAACTTGGTCTCCCTTCAGTTGCGGATTGTTACATAAAGTTCTGTCCGAATTTTGTCCGAATTCTGCCAGAGTTCTGCCTTTGGAAAAACTATAAATAGAGAGGAATTCTAATTTTTTAAAATCACTCATTCACTTTCATCTCTTCTCTTCTAAAGCTTATGTTTCTTCTAAAGGGTTTTCTAAAAAGCTTTCCTTTTCAAATCCCAAGTCAGTCACAATTCTCTTGTCAATTTGTCGGTACGGTGCGATCTAGAAGATTTCAGAGAAATTATAATCAGAGGCTTGATTGAAGAAAGACTCTTCAAAACTGAAGTTGGTCGAGTTCTTCGTATCAAAGCTCGCGTCTTTAGAAGTTGCAAGGACTTCGTATAAAAATTGCAGGATTTTCCTATAGTAAATTCAACTGGAAGCTAGAGTTATTCCGACTGGACTAGTTCTCATAAGAGGAAAACCAATATAAATTGCTGTGTTTGCGTTTGCCTTCTGATCTCTCTTCTTTACAATTATTACTTTGTGATTTTTGATATTATTTCTGTGATCTAACTGCTAACAAGTTTTTAATTAGCAATATTCTGCTGCCTACTCTATTCACCCTCCCTCTAGAGTATTCTGCTTTACGACTTCGTTCCTACACTTTAGCCATCCGACAATCTCAAATTTGCTAATCTCTCATAAAGTATATGCTTCTCTTTCTTTGAAAGTACGGAGGTATAGTACATTTAATCATAATCTTATCATCTTTGAGATGTAATTTTTTCTGATGCCCATCACCTTCAAATCTTTTCGAGAATTCAAGTTGTCTTTCGTTTTCTCCTTTGTTTTCAAAAGAGTGCCAATAATACTCTGACAAATATTCTTTTCAAAAATCTTTACCTTCTCTGTTGTTCCTCTTCCCTTGCTAGGTTTTTTTTTTCCCGTTCTCCGCCCTTCCTCTTCCTTATGCAAGAGTTTTTTCTTCTTCCATAGGGTTTTCTGGTTTTTGTTTTGGTTTTGGGAATATGTGACGAATACTTTTATTCATTTTTATTGTTGGCAGGGGCGACACTTTAGGAATATGTTAGAAACCGGCGGGATTTTATTGTTTTGCTGGCGCTAATTTTGAAACGGGCGAGATTTTATTGATTTTTTTATTTTGTGGCTCTAATTTTTTGTTGATTTGTTTATTTATAGCAAAAACCGAAACAAAATTTTTAGGATGAACACACGGCTAACTTCTATAATTTCTTTTTTTTAACGTCTAACATTGACTTATCTATAAAAAATATTATTATATATCGAATTAGCAACATTTATCATGAATCGTTTTAAAAAAAAGAGGTTTGCAACATTTAAATATAAAACGTTGTTCATCATCGATATTGTACAACGTTCTCATTAAAAAAGTTGTAAAAGATTTAACTTTTTATAATATTATTAAAAAAATGTTGTAAATAAAATGTTGTAATTAAAAAAGATTTTTGTTGTTGTGTTATCTCAAAAGTTTTCCATCGTGGTTGTGTCTAGTTCACGTTGGATAGGATTTATTTCGACCCAAACCCTCTATGTTTTGAGAATATGGTCTAGTTTTGAGGTCCATACGCTATCCACGCAAAATCAAGGGTCCGGATCTTGTTTGGATAAAAAGGATTGGGTCCAGATCTATAATCCATATAACATAACAAATTAAATAATATCTAATCCTGCATGGTGTGCACATATCCACGTGTCGTAAATAAGTTAGAAAGTTAATTTGCATAAACTTTGTGGGAAAGTTAATTTGGAAGGAGATTTTAGAGAAACAATTATATTGGGAAACATTTCTTAGGAGAATCAATTGCATTATACACGGCGTGCACAAATGCATGCCATAAATAAGCTATCATTTACGACACTCACAAGTGCATGCCGTAAATGAATAATCATTCACGGCGTGCACAAATGCATGCCGTAAATAAGTTATCATTCACGACACAAATACATGCATGCCGTAAATAAGTTATCATTCACGACGCTAATACATGCATGCCGTAAATACGTTTACAATGACGGCTTGCATACCAAATACGCAGTAACAAAGACAAAAAACAACTCATTTATTGCACGCAAATTTGCGTGCCGTAAAAGCATGTCATTTACGGCATGTAGCAACTGCGTGCCATAAATTGTGCGCCGTAAATGCTATATTTTCTTGTAGTGAGTTTTTCTAAGACTAAATAAATTTTACTACGTTGTGCCCACAATGTAGGCTAGGCGTATCTGACTCATATCCAGAAATCTGGGAGCGGGTCATGATACCTCCTGTTCTGGTCCTCTCCCTTCCGGTCGATGCCCTCCTCAGTCAACACCCCCGTCTCGGTAAACCCTCCCTCTTTCTCTCTTTCTCTCATAGCACGAACACTGACACGACACAGTACACACACAACACGCACACTAATATGACACACACACACACTGACATACACACGCACACACACTGATATGAACATGTTTGATTTGGGCACAGACATACACACCTTCTTCTCTTTGACTTGGACACATAATTATATTTTTTGTGATACATAATTAAGAATTGGTTATGTATTTGAGGATATAGCGACATGGACACAACAATAGGACATGATACATCAAATAAAACACATAAACCGGACCATAAGGAAGCTTAGAGGAAGAATGTTGGCGAAAAAGTGCTTGGCTTCTTTTACTATCAAGGGTTTTGATAGAGTATAATGTTATTTGTTGTTCATAGTTCTTTTTGAGATTTATACTTAATTTTTGGTGCATTATTGAAGTATTGGGAAATTTTTATTTCTATGTTTGGTAATGCCCCAGTCATAAAATACGTAGGACTAGGAAATCGTATACATGCCAGCTACGTATCAAGCGGACTCCAGCTCGGCTCGAATACGTAGAAGCTATCTTGGTGTTCTAATTCTATCTATTAATCAACTATAAATATATCTAGCTCAATCCACAAAATAATATATCAGAAATGAATAATATATATTATGGCCTGCAGCCCAATAACGTACATGTTCGATTAAACCCGAAGGGTGACATGGGTCTATAAATAAGAGCAGAATATAAATAATGAATACAATATAAAAGTACGATAAGATACCTGAATGATATAGCAATAGTCCCATGATCAGCAGACTAGCTCTGCATGATTAACTACCTGGAGAGATCACCAAGTCCTCAGGGGACATAGCAATGTACATAAAACACACCGAACATAATCGTATTAAATATGCAAAAAAAAATAGTTATGAAAGAATCAACTAAGATACAAGGAGACTAAGACACAAGAAAACTAAGACATAAGAGAACTAAGATGTAAGGAACCTAAGACAGTGACATGCCATTAGTAGTGTGGTAATATGCGTGACTATAAATAAATTGGGATAACTGCAACTCGATGGGAGCTCACAGTCCTACAGTCAATAGGCTGATGGAGACTCCCTAACTATAGTAAGCCTCGTTCGCACTCAATGGGCGATCATGAACGAGGTGGTCAGGTATAGTCAACGTCTTATAACAGGTCAAGGTCAAGTCAAGGCAAATATAGGTAATCGGATCAAGTCAAGGTCAACGCACAAGAACTCATAGATCTAATCAAGTATAGTGTAGCATAGATCAAAATGTGACAAGAAAAGAAAGACATGTAACATATAAGGAAACAAGTAAGAAATATCATGAGGCATGTACAAGAATCATGTGATAGTTCAAGAAAGAAATAGACATAAACTAGAACGACTGAAAATAATATACTTTACAAGTTGGCAAGGTATACTTGCCTGCAACTTCCAACTGTGAGTACGACAGTCCGGCTCCAAGGTCCTCGCTACCTCCGTCACACATGCCTATAATAAATATTCTACTATTGAAAATAGACAAATACCTTACTATATATGGACTTACTATATATAGACCTTAATAATATATTTATACCAAATCTAGTCATATTGGCTACTATACTTAATATAATTATATAATATTAAATCAACCTATAAAAGTAATATATTACTAACATAAAAAATATTAATTTTATTCTATAAAATATTTATAAATACTCTATCGTAATAATTAATATATTTTATTTATAGAAGAAATATGTACACAAGCCTTATATTGATTCTACATCAATATGCATAAACTTGTTCCATGGTTTTGCTCCTGAAACGACAATTTTTTTAATAAATATTAATTTAGGACAATACTAATAATTATGTAAAATATGTTTTTCTTATCAAAACATGCAAAAAAATTACTTTGGAGATGTCTCATGAAGTTCCGAAGCATAGGGACACATAGAACTCATGGATTTTTGTGTTCCGATAATATGATAAAATGTCCGAATTTTTAATAATTAGTCAATCAAACCAAAATGATGCAAAAGTATATACGTTGGAAAGCTTAGGAAGTCTATTTTTTATCAAAATATATGGAAGGTCGAAGTGGCCCAAATATGGATGAAAATTAGCTCTCAACAGAACTGGTCTGTTTAGGATACATGTTCGTAGAACGCACGTCCCGACCAAACCATTTAAAAATGTGTGGGTGGCTAATTGGACATGAAAATAGACACATAAATATTTCCATTAGTTTTGGTTTCATGAAAGATGAGGTCAGAAAGTACACGAAACCTTAGATGCAAAACAGTGTACCTGCTAGAATAAATTCAGACTTGGATCCCGATCTTCGGTTGACTTGTAGGACTATTTTGGTATACTAAAAGGGATTGCGAACTTATGGTGGGTTGATATGATTGTAGAGGGTCGTATTAGCTTCACAAAAAATATTCATGGAGTGTCACGGGTGGCCGGGAAGGTGTCGGAACTGCTGCTGCGGCTGAAAGTGGTCGACGGATGAATAGGCTGAAGGAATTTTGAGATTCTGAGGATTTAGGAGGTTGGTGGTGTCACAACCCACACCCAGTCTAAGGGTACAAGTGCGTAACAGCGTCCAGCCTATGCCGTATAATCGGCGATAGAACGCTGTACTAGGTCACTATCTAAAACAACTCACACAAATATATAATGTACTTATCATATATCTCAACTCCGAACGGTGGACAAGTATAGATATAATGAAACTCGATCATAGACTAAACACAATAAGATAACACAGAAGTCTATAACTAATAAGATTAAACAACAACAAAAATAAAACTATTAAATAATAATATCTCAAACAATCTCAAATACAAGTCAACATCTCAACTTATTACAATTCAAGTTCTAAACATGAAATCTAAAACAAGTCTACTAAACTAGTCTCCCGATCACTCCTGAGAGTCGGGGCCAAAGGTAGCTAATCCCTCTCCGGATCTAAGGCAAGTAGGGCAAGTATCCTCAGGACAAACATCTGTAATATTTTGTCAACGTATCCAGTCAAGATTGGAACGAGCAAAACTCATCTAGAAATCCCAAGTAAATGGCAAAGAATATAAAGCAGTTATAGACATTTATGTTGATGAAGCATGGAAGTTTTAGACAGGTAATGATGCAGAGCAACAGTTTAAAGTACAGGAGAAGTAATATAACAAATTAATAGAGAATGGCAGAGAAGACTGTATAATAAAGCTAGCTGAACTAGAGTAATGTGATATGAGTCCAGACAATACAATGTAAGTCAAGTATGATCCCAGTGTGAGTCCTATACATGACACTACCCAGTGTGTTTAAAATACTGCTTTCGACATGTAAATAATAGATGTAAATACAGCTCATCGTACACAAGTGTACGACTGCTATCCTTCCAGGGGAGACCGAATGAGATGCTCCCTGGTTAGACCAGGTTAGACCAGGATTATACCAGATGAAGTGCTTCCAGTGGGACCATTTACATGTCTACTCAAGTATTTCCCCGTCCGACAGTATAAGTGAATCCATAAAACGATACGACAATAGAGTACATGTTCAGCCCGACAATATGATGCCAGGGGATAATTCCAGAAATAAAGACCGGACATGAAAGATGTGAGTGTCGCATACATGAATTCAACAATATCAATTTGTGTTTGTAACAGAGAATCAAATAGAACTAACTAGAACTGAAATATAGTAATCGACAAGTAAATGAAAGAACTATCAGATAATGTATTCGTCTTATACCCTGAATGACTGATGAATACAGATGTTCGAACCGGAGTCACAATGTCCTATTTAATGAGATATAGGTTATAATGTGTTCAAAAGGTAATAATTGAAGTTTACAATGCATTCTACTTGATTCTAGGTCAATCTAGGTCAAAGTCAACTATTGGTCAGCTCTGGTCAACTCTAATCAACCTTCTAGTCAAACTAGGTCAACATCTAAACTAACTTGGTTAACTATCTAGGATTTGGTCAAACTCTAGTTAACATGGTCGCATAGGCCTAGTGGGTCCATTTCTAGGTCATTCTATATGCTATCTATAGTAAATGACAAAGATACCAAATCACTAATACATATAGCATATATATTCACTTATACATCTACCCCACATATACCTTATACCCTATCACACACACACACACACACACACGCACACACACACACACACACACACACACACACACACACATATATATATATATATATATATATATATATATATATATATATATATATATATATATATATATATATATATATATATATATGTCACGACCCGCACCCACTGTGAGGGCACGAGACTCGGGTACGTCCAGCCTACGCCGCAGTGTCGGCGGTAGAACGCTGTTCTAGGTCATGAACTATAACTAACATAACATGAAATACTCTCCATAAGGAGGCCAACACAGAGGTACAACTCAATCACAATCTATAGATATAATATGGCGCGATGGAATAGATAAAGAAATCCTTAACTGAGGTATAGCAGAATAAAATAACAAGTTAACAACTACTAGTCACAACATCTCTAAATATACAACTCTGAAAATAAGGACAATAGCTAAACATGAAAAAGGAAACAATCTAGACTATCTAAACTATGCAATGGGTATCATCCTCAACAGCTGCCTGAACCTCCCCAGGGGTCCAGGTCGCAAGTATCATCTAGGCAAGCTCCATACTAAGGGGTGCAGGGTTCCTCATCATCCTCTGTAAAATTTTTAACAGGTCCAGTCAGTACGGGAGCGAGCACAATACATCTCAACAAGTCATAGCAGGAAAGTAAATATAATCATGCTAGAGAATAAAATACAGAAAATTGGAGAATAACATAAGGTAATAGGGAGACTGTAAGTAAATATCTATGATATATAAAAGAGAGACAATGCTAGTGATTCAGAGTACAAGATAAACATGTGAATGGCTAGGGACTGATTCATGATTACACTACGGAATTGATTTATGATTCCATTACTTGGAATTATCCACATGTTCATTTATACTCCTCCATCACCAATCAATACACAAGGATCCAGTCAAGTTACGTTAAGATTCCTGATTATACTACATTGCCCATAAAGGGTGATTCATGAATTGATTCGCGAAGGCTCGGTGATCATGAGGGTATATGAGTCACTAGCTGATTTTCGAAGATTCATGATAATAGAAGCAAGAGATACATGATGTAAGTGAAACACACGAGACAAGAGTATCTGATGCTTCCGAGAGGGATAACATCTCATGAAGGGATCCATATAGTACTAATCCGTGTTACCAACGTGTCAGCATCAAGTAAGATAATCTAAAGCAGGAGATATAATCCTAAACAAGATATGAAATGATCAAAGAATATACTCGCCTGGTATCCTGAATGTTCGAAGAGAATATACCGTCCGAGGAGTGGTGTCTGTCTCCTATAGAACAATACAAGTCACAACAAGTCTAAAATAAGGAAATAGACTGCTACAATGCATCTACATGAAGTTTAGGGTCAATCTAGGCTAAAGTTAACCTTTGGTCAACTCTAGTCAACCCTAACAGTCAAACTAGGTCAATTCTAGTCTAATTAAGTCAAAATAGGTCAAACCAGGTTAAACTTGGTCAAACTAGTCTAGGTTGGTCAAACCTAGGCTTATCCAGTCAATTCTGGGTCAATCTAGACCAAGGTCAACTCTTGGTCAACTCTAGAAGTCAAACTAGGTCAACTAGGGCTAACCAAGTCTAAACTAGTCAAATTAGCCTATGCTAGTCTAACTAGGTCTTAACCAAGGCTATACAAGTCTACAAACCAACACACATACCTATACACACGTATATATACAACACTGTATATATTATCCATATCAATCAATATGCATATGTACATCTATACATATATAGGCATATACATACACTAATATATATACATAAATGTGTGTGGTGGATTATATATGTGTAGACATATGTGTGTGTGTGATATTCTCATGTGTGTGCAATGTGTGTGAGTGTGTAAAGTGTGGAGGCAATGTGAGAGTGTGAGTCAAATGCATATGTGTATATGTGTGGTGTAAGGAAGACATATGTGAGTGTACCATAGTGTGTGTGATAGCAAGTAAGGAAAACAGTGACATGTGTGGAGAGTGTGAGGAAATTCTGAATGTGTGTGCATGTGTTGAGTTAAACTCATATGTGTGAGGAGAAACATAGGCTAGGTAATAATGTGAGTGATAACAATGTGATGAAATATCATATTTGTGTGTGTATGTGCCAATTTTGTGTGTGTGAGGTGTGTGTGTTATGATTCATTTTTGTGAGTGAAGAGGTCTCTGTGTGTGTGTGTTGAGGGAGTAACATAGGCTTCAGTTCTGAACAGTGATAGGTAATTCCCCCAAATCAATTCACAAAACCCATTTCAAAGATTCCTAGCAATAACATAGAACACAGCTAACCTATCAATCCTTTATCAGTTAAGCAATACGTAAATGAACTAAATTAACATTCAAACATCACAAAACAGGAAAAAAAGGATAAAATCAAATTCAGAACACATTCAGCCATAGTGGGTATCAGTTTAATGACAGTACACATAGGGAATTCGAATATTCGATCCCAAAATCACATCTAAAAACCACAAGTAATCATGTACATTATTACTTAACATGTAGGTGAACCATTAATCATCATAAACATCAGTTTAAAGAATGAAATTTGAGTTTTAGAAATCTGAACAGTTGGTATCAGTCGATTTCAGTGAATATCAGTGTACAATAGGGAATTCGAAAATTCCAATTCAAAAAGCCATTAAATCACAATAACCAGTTGGTAATTAATGTCATACATGTGAGGATACTAGGGGGTGCATTTGTATCCAAGAATTGGACATGAATCATGTCCAAAATAACACACGAACATAATACATGACAGTGCACAAAACAATCATCGTGCACGCGTGCACGCACGTTTAACACGCGACACACGACACGACACAATCTATGCTCGTGTCCAGAGGTGCGCCTAGGATAGGGCTAGGACTAACACACCCTGAATCGAGTCCTCGTGACACACAGACACGACACGACACACGTTTCAGCTGTGCCAGTGCACGCGCACAGCAGCCCGTGCGCGACAGTGCGCGACCAATTCGATCTCGATTTCTTCCTACATGGTGCACGAGATGCTCCCAAATTTTGGGAGCGTGGTCACAGACAATGCCCCATGAATCCCACAAAAATTCAGGATACGACGTGTCCTGTGTCCCGAGATATACCCTCCGAGATGCAGGACACGGCCTACGGGCTAGTGCTGTGTGTACCAACGAAATTTACGACACACAAGGACACAAAATGCCATGACACCTTCACAAAAATTAATACACTCACCTAGATCTACAAATCCATGCAATTACATTTCAAAAATACGAAAATTAATTCCTATGTGGCATTTTTACAAACACCTAGTATATCAATACGATACGTGTCCGATACGGACACGAAATGGACACGAATTGTGCCCAAATTTCATGGACAATTAGGTAGCCCCTAAACCTAACCTATTATGCAAAGAAATCAGGAAGAAACAAGGGTTTAGGTGGTTTACCTATTGAGTATCAAAACTCAAGAAAAAGCTTCAAAGAGGGGATTCCAAATGGCAACTCCAAATCTCCAATCAATACACAAACTGAGGTGATCCTCCAAAAATAGTATATAAACATAAATTAGATCCTATTGCAAAAGACTAGGATTAAAAAGGAGCTAAAATGAATTAGTTAGGAATTTTGAGCATAGAAAAAATACCTTTCCACCAAAATTAGGGCAAACCTAAAAAGAGGCAAGAACACTCTTAAGAGACTACTTATAGGCAAGGGAAACCTAATAGTGGCTCCCATGGTTGGGTTAGGATTGGTCTTGGGCTTAATTCATGGGCCTATGGCTTAAACACTAGGCTTAAAATTGATAAGTCATAAGTCATTGACTTAAGTCACTAGTTATGGACTAATTCCACCCAAACGAATCCTCCCTACTTTAAAACTAATTTCTAATTACTAAAGTAGGTTAACTAGAATTAGACTAGGGTCACCAACGAGGGTTAGCTTCTAGGTCAGGCTCCAAAGTCAACACTAGTCAAGTCTAGATTAACCCTTAATTAAAATATACCAAAAATCATATAAATTCAAATAAATCTTAATAATTCATAATAAATCCAAATAATTCCCCAAATTTCATAATGACCAAAATACCCCCATGCTCAAAAGTAAAAATAATTATCTTAATGCCATATCACTAGTCTTTAATTTGGTAAATCACAAGTCATGGTTTTAATAATTTTTAAAATAATCAAAAATCACCAAAAATTCATATCATGATTTAAATATCATTAATAAAAGATTAAAATTAAAAAATTTTAAAATTACCCTCATTTAAAAAACTGGGTGTTACAAGTCTACCCACCTTAGAGAAATTTCGTCATCAAAATTAAGATGGTAGTACTCCTTCTAGGTCAAACATAGTCAAGGGTCAACCCTCTTAGTCAACTAAGTCAAATCTAGGGTGTGGTCAACTGTCTAGTCGAACAAGGTCAATAAGTCAGCATTGGTCAATATTAGACTAATGGGTCAATTATATAGGTCAAACTCTATAAGCTAACTCAATGTCATAACCAACCCACTCTAAGTTATCAATTAACCCATATCATTATATATATATATTACTCAACTATATATCCATATACATATATCACATAAATATATATCTATATAGAGCATACTATAACCCAACCTAGTCCCATATATAATATCACTTATGCACATCCCAAGGTTATCATATACATGTATAATGACAGATACCCTTATCCACCACTAATAAATGTACTTATATAAATATATAACATATATGTATATACACAAGATATATCTAATACCAAGGATAATGGACACAAAGGCAGCAGCCCAAGGAAACATGGACCACACATAACTCATATATATACACATTTCCTACATGTGTATATAGGATTACCTATATGTAAGAAATATGATAGAATACTCAAGAAGGTAGGGCAAGGAAGTGTACCCATGATCACACATGTGCAAGGTCTGAACCAGGAATGAACAGGGCTAGCAGATCAAATGCAGGGCCGATTACTCATGCTACTCCTATGTGAAGGGTTGAACCAAAGGAATATAGGAACATGAAACCTAAAGTGGATTGGCCAGATAAGTTCATGAATAAGACTACATGAGAGTGGTAAGTATCAAATTTTCTCAAAGTCTGATATCAAACCCATTCATGGACTGAACATCAAAATGATTTAGGGACTGGACCAATAATTCAAGGAAATCAAAATTGAGTGATGCAGTCTATTATGTAGTGGATACTATGCAGGATGCAAGGATAATGTGCAGTGTATAATGAAGAGTGCAGGGTGTGCCATGAAGCACAGGACCAATGGAGTGCAAGATATGTGAGGTTATGATACATGAAGTATGTATCCTAATACAGGGCAGATAGGTATAGTACAGTGAACTAAAGAGATGCAGTGAGCTAAAAAGTTAGTATCTCAACTAAAACATGGTCTTCTTGACTGAGCCAAGATATCCCAAACAAGTATGATACAAAAGATTTACAGAACAGTGAACTAAAGTAGATATCCTAAGTGATGTAGACTTTACCTGGACAAGGATGAGTGCGGACCTCAAATATGCATGATACTGACTCCAGATGTGCATAATATGACAAGTGGTTGATGGTTATATTGGTGAGTTAATAACTGGAGCCTGAACAATGCTCCAGTGAAATCTATGATGCAATATGGTAGGTAATGAAATTTAAGTGCAATAAACAACTTGAAATAGTATGAACTGAGGGAACAAGGTCTCTAGAGAAGGGTCTGCAAACTGTCTATAAACACGACTGAACTCAACACAAGGAGAACTTAACTAAAATAGAAAACTAAACCAATTGTAGGTTAACAACATGTCAATACCCTTTACAACAATGGCCTGTAGATACCAATCGACCCATATCCTATATGCCAATATCACCTGCAATCTATCTATGTCTATAGACTTCTCAGTCTTAGGTGCAGCTACAACTATACCCTAGGACATGCTCTAGTCATGGGTGCCTCTCTGGAAAGGTGAGGGAAAAATAATAATAAATCATCAAAGCTGTAAGGAATACTAACATCCTATAAGTAAACTAGTTGGTATTATAAATAACAGAAAAACCATCTACAATGGGTTACTATTCTAATACCAATGCTAACTATCATCTCTAGGGTACAGACACTCTACAAGTCATCATATCATTACATTATGGAAGAACTACATATGAATAAGCTCTAAAAACTAAATATTCTTACTCCCAAGTTATTTGATGATGTAATACAATTTGTTTTTAACAACAGAAGGGTACGATAATCATATGCGTCTGTCCAAAATTATGTTGTTCAGAGTCTTCGTCATGTTAGTGAACAAGGCTACGCTAATCACAGAGTCCTTGACCAAGGTACATACGTCTAGGTTCATGGTGTTTAAAATTTTTGCATTGTCGCATGCGACGGCAAAAATCTTAAATTCCCCAACCTGAAAAATACGTCCAAAATCGGACTATGTATCCTCACTATGCCAGCTAACACGACTATCGAAGATTCTAGATCCCATGATTGAGGTGACCTAGCGCATATGATTTTCTCAGAAGAAAAACAAACATAACACAATAACAACAGAACAAATTGATCAGTCAACAAGGAACAGATGGAATCGAATCTCAAGATAGTTATAAGAGGCATTTATGGAAATATAATCGAGAAGATCGGAATCCTGCAGCAAGACCTTCAATGGCTTGTGCATCCTTGACTGTCCTGGCAAAAGCTCGCCCTTACTGGTTTTCTCTGGCCAGCTGTTGATGCTGCAGGTACCTCTGTTGCTGAGAGAAATTAGGAATGACGGGAAAAAGTCTCTGTACAGGCGAAGGTGCACCTCTAATGTAGCAGAAACGCCAACCTGAGTCGGCATAACAGGAGCTGCGGTCTCGAGGCCCTGATGAACAGGACGAGAGGTGGCCAGCCTCTCGATAGTATCTCCCGAACCGAAGCGATGATATCATGTCTCCATAACCATTATAAAGACACATCAAAACAACAAGCAATTACTGAGAATGAAGCGAGAAATCAAAGGAAGACAGTTAATATTCAAGGAAAAACAATAAGCATCAAATTTAGATAAAAGGGATCTGATAAGGAGTTTTTCCTAATGTGATTGAGTACCTTCAAAATATTCTAATCCTACTATAGGCTGTAGTGATACTCTAGTTCGAATACCACTACATAAACTCGACCTGCATGGGCCACCACTAAAAATGTGTCACGACCCGTACCCACTGTGAGGGCACGAGATGTGGGTACGACCAGCCTACGTCGCAGTGTCGACGGTAGAACGATGTTCTAGGTCATGAACTATAACTAACATAACATGAAATACTCTCCATAAGGAGGCCAACACAGAGGTACAACTCAATCACAATCTATAGATAGAATATGGCACGATGGAATAGATAAAAAAATCCTCAACTGAGGTATAGCAGAATAAAATAACAAGTTAACAACTACTAGTCACAACATCTCTAAATATACAACTCTGAAAATAAGGACAATAGCTAAACATGAAAAAAGGAAACAATCTAGACTATCTAAACTATGCAATGGGTATCATCCTCAGCAGCTGCCTAAACCTCCCCAGGGGTCCAGGTCGCGAGTGTCATCTAGGCAAGCTCCATAGTAAGAGGTACAGGGTTCCTCATCATCCTCTGTAAAATTTTCAACAAGTCCAGTCAGGATGGGAACGAGCACAATACATCTCAACAAATCATAGCAGGAAAGAAAATATAATCATGCTAGAGAATAAAATACAGAAAACTGGAGAATAGCATAAGGTAAGAGAGAGACTGTAAGTAAATATCTATGATATATAAAAAAGAGACAGTGCTAGTGATTCAGAGTACAGGATAAACATGTGAATGGCTAGGGACTGATTCATGATTACACTACAGAATTGATTCATGATCACACTACTTAGAATTATCCACATGTTCATTTATGCTCCCTCATCCCCAATCAATACACAAGGATCCAGTCAAGTTACGTTAAGATTCATGATTATACTACATTGCCCATAAAGGGTGATTCATAAATTGATTCGTGAAGGCTCGGTGATCATGAGGGTACATGAGTCACTCGCTGATTCCCGAAGATTCATGATAATAGAAGTAAGAGATACATGATGTAAGTGAAACACACGAGACAAGAGTATCTGATGCTCCCGAGAGGGATAACATCTCATGAAGGGATCCATATAGTACTAATCCGTATTACCAACGTGTCAGCATCAAGTAAGATAATCTAAAGCATGAGATATAATCCTAAACAAGATATGATATGATCAGAGAATGTACTCGCCTGGTATCCTGAATGTCCGAAGAGAATATACCGTCCGAGGAGTGGTGTTTGTCTCCTATAGAATAGTACAAGTCACAACAAGTCTAAAATAAGGAAATAGACTGCTACAATGCATCTACATGAAGTTTGGGATCAATCTAGGCTAAAGTCAACTTTTGGTCAACTCTAGTCAACCCTAACAGTCAAACTAGGTCAATTCTAGTCTAATTATGTCAAACTAGGTCAAACGAGGTTAAACTTGGTCAAACTAGTCTAGGTTGGTCAAACCTAGGCTTAACCAGTCAATTCTAGGTCAATCTAGACCAAGGTCAACTCTTGGTCAACTCTAGAAGTCAAACTAGGTCAACTAGGGCTAACCAAGTCTAAACTAGTCAAATTAGCCTATGCTAGTCTAACTAGGTCTTAACCAAGGCTATACAAGTCTACAAACCAATACACATACCTATACACATATATATATACAACACTGTATACATTATCCATATCAATCAATATGCATATTTACATCTATACATATATAGGCATGTACATACACTTCATATATATACATAAATGTGTGTGTGGATTATATATGTGTAGACATGTGTGTGTGTGTGAGAGATATTCTCATGTGTGTGCAATGTGTGTAAAGTGTGGAGGCAATATGAGAGTGTGAGTCAAATTCATATGTGTATATGTGTGGTGTGAGGAAGTCATATGTGAGTGTACCATAGTGTGTGTATGATAGCAAGTAAGGAAAACAGTGACATGTGTGGAGAGTGTGAGGAAATTCTGAATGTGTGTGCATGTGTTGAGTTAAACTCATATGTGTGAGGAGAAACATAGGCTAGGTAATAATGTGAGTGATAGCAATGTGAGGGAAAATCATATTTGTGTGTGTATGTGCCAATTTTATGTGTGTGAGAGTGTGTGTTATGATTCAGTTTTGTGAGTGAAGAGGACTGTGTGTGTGTGTTGAGGGAGTAACATAGGCTTCAGTTTCTGAACAGTGATAGGTAATTCCCCCAAATCAATACACAAAACCCATTTCAAAGATTCCTAGCAATAGCACAGAACTCAGCTAACCTATCAATCCTTTATCAGTTAAACAATATGTAAATGAACTAAATTAACATTCAAACATCACAAAACAAGAAAAAAAAAGGATGAAATCAAATTCAGAACACATTCAGCCATAGTAGGTATCAGTGTAATGACAGTACACATAGGGAATTCGAATATTCGATCCCAAAATCACATCTAAAAACCACAAGTAATCATGTACATTATTACTTAACATGTAGGTGAACCATTAATCATCATAAACAACAGTTTAAAGAATGAAATTTGAGTTTTAAAAATCTGAACAGTTGGTATCAGTCGGTTTCAGTGAATATTAGTGTACAATAGGGAATTCGAAAATTTGAATTCAAAAAGCCATTAAAATCACAATAACCAGTTGGTAATTAATGTCATACATGTGAGGATACTATGGGGTGCATTCGTGTCCAAGAATTGGACACGAATCATGCCCAAAATAACACACAAACATAATACATGACAGTGCACAAAACAATCGTCGTGCACGTGTGCACGCATGTTTAACACGTGACACACGACACGACACAATCCATGCTCGTGTCCAGAGGTACGCCTAGGATAGGTCTAGGACTGACACACCCTGAATCGAGTCCTCGTGACACACAGACACGACACGACACGCGTGTCAGCCGTGCCAGTGCACGCGCACAGCAGCCCGTACGCGACAGTACGCGACCAATACAACCTCGATTTCTCCCTGCATGGTGCACGAGATGCTCCCAAAATTTGGAAGCATGGTCGCAGACAATGCCCCATGAATCCCACAAAAATTCAGGACACGACGTGTCCTATGTCCCGAGATATACCCCCCGAGATACAGGACACGGCCAACGGGCTCGTGCTGCGTGTCCAAACGAAATTCACGACACACAAGGACACAAAATGCCATGACACCTTCACAAAAATTAATACACTCACCTAGATCTACAAATCTATGCAATTACATTTCAAAAATACGAAAATTAATTCCTGTGTGGCATTTCTACAAACACCTAGTATATCAATACGATACGTGTCCGATACGAACAATAAATGGACACGAATTATGCCCAAATTTCGTGGGCAGTTAGGTAACCCCTAAACCTAACCTATTATGCAAAGAAATCAGGAAGAAACAAGGTTTAGGTGGTTTACCTATTGAGTATCAAAACTCAAGGAAGAGCTTCAAAGAGGGGATTCCAAATGGCAACTCCAAATCTCCAATCAATACACAAAATGAGGTGATCCTCCAAAAACACTATATAAACATAAATTAGATCCTATTGCAAAAGACTAGGATTAAAAAGGAGCTAAAATAAATTAATTAGGAATTTTGAGCATAGGGAAAAATACCTTTCCACCAAAATTAGGACAAACCTAAAAAGAGGCAAGAACACTCTTAAGAGACTACTTATAGGCAAGGGAAACCTAATAGTGGCTGCCATGGTTGGGTTAGGATTGGTCTTGGGATTAATTCATAGGCCTATGGCTTAAACACTAGGTTTAAAATTGATAAGTCATAAGTCATTGACTTAAGTCACTAGTCATGGACTAATTCCACCCAAACTAATCCTCCCTACTTTAAAACTAATTTCTAATTACTAAAGTAGGTTAACTAGAGTTAGACTAGGGTCACCAACGAGGGTTAGCTTCTAGGTTAGGCTCCAAAGTCAACACTAGTCAAGTCTAGATTAACCCTTAATTAAAATATACCAAAAATCATATAAATTCAAATAAATCTAAATAATTCATAATAAATCCAAATAATTCCCAAAAGTTCATAATGACCAAAATACACCCATGCTCAAAAGTAAAAATAATTATCCTAATGCCATATCACTAGTCTTTAATTTGGTAAATCACAAGTCATTGTTTTAATAATTTTTAAAATAATCAAAAATCACCAAAAATTTATATCATGATTTAAATATCATTAATAAAAGATTTCATCTATACATGCTATATACATATATAGACTCATATTTAATATATATATATATATATATATATATATATATATATATATATATATATATATATATATATATATATATATACTCATATTTATATGGTACATAGCACCATATCCTAGAGTACAACATAGCCACATGTAGATATAGGTACATATATCCTATATACGACTACCTAACCTCTCATCTATATATGTTATATACATATATATAAATAGACTTATATATACATATATGCCTATATCAAATCTTAGGTATCTACCTAAGCCCAATCAATATCCAATCTCAGATTTTTGAGATTAAACCCCACAACTCAACATATAACATACTAATCTCCAACCAATACACAAAGAACCTAAATGCTCAACCCCCAACCCATGAGTACATAAACCTACACAGTTCTCAGAAATCTGAGAACTCAAATCTCAAAAACTCCAAGCATCTCAGTTACTGAGATTGCATCAATCCCAAACAAACTCAGATAACTGAGTCTCAACTCCAAAAACTGGAACCCAAATCTAGTCTCAAGAAAAACAAACTCAACTCTCATATATATATATATATATATATATATATATATATATATATATATATATATATATATATATATATATATATATATATTCAACCACTATCATAATCTACCCCTCAACTAGACTGTATAACCCCAAACAAAACTAGAACCTTATATGCAACTATACCTAAATACATGTAAACTAACCTTCAAATCTCATAACTAATATAACCCACTCCCAACTTAAATCATATCTATTATATGCATACACTCACATATATTATATACATATATATAGATAACATGTATACAATCTCTGGAAACTCACAGATATGTGTCAACTGGTGTCCAACGTGTGTCGGATGTGTCAAATACGAAAGAAGTGATGTGTCATAGCAGTGGCAAGTGTCCAAGTGTCCATAAGTGTCTTACAAGTGTCAAACAGACAGTACGTGGGCTGTGTGTGAGGTGTCACACATGTACACGTGTCCAACCAAGTGCCAAAGTGTCCAAAGAGTCGTGTCCAAGTGTCAACAAGGTGTCAGCAAGGTGTATCAGAAAATAGTCTAGTGAACTACGTCGTGCATGCATGTCGAGGGGTCTAGGACGCAACCTGTGCACCTAGATACCTCGTGCTCGTGTTAGTAGGTAGGTGGGTCCTAGGGCTTCGTGTTAGTATCCCTGAGTCATGTCCACAGTGCATTACGTGTCGTGTCCAGCCTGTATGTGTCTATGCATACCAGTGCAGACACTATAACTCGCTCGACACGACACTAAACCATCCCATCTTTGGAGACACCTTGTCAGTCTGTGCCCCTACCTCCATGTCAAATCCTAGGTGTCCACGTGGCATGTCCTAAGAGTTCTAGGGTTCGGGTAGTAGGACATGTGCACGCTATTGTTGACACAAAGTCACAGTCAACCAAATATTGATAACATTGACTAAATAATAGTTGTGATAATTCAATACGACACACGACGTCTATATTCTGCTCAAGCCAAACGACAGCTCAGTTGTGCAAATACAAGTCATTTTTCGTATATGTACTTTTATATTTATTGAGTCTAGAATGATTGTAAGCTGAGTTATGCTGGGCTCTTGAGACTCAACCCACAACCCATCCAAAATCTATAAAGCTCCACATCCAAATTTAGCCCATTGGACCCTTGGACCAGTTCTGTACTCTGGAGACAGAGTTCGGGCCGAACTCTGCCTCTACACAGAGTTCGGGCCGAACTCTGTCCCCTAAAAATTAGCACCCTAATTTTTAGGGTTGGCTGGTTGCTAGTTGTCCAACGGCCAATTTTTTGAAAATTCCTACCAGAATTCTTGCCGAATTCTGCCTGTTAAAAACCTATTAATAGGCCAAGAATTCTCTCATTTTCAATCATCCAATCTACTCTTCTCTTCTCTTTTAAGCTCAATATAAGCCATACCCTTCTCATCTACTAGCCACAAGTTTCCTAAGTCTCGAGTGCTCAGCATCTCTCAGTTAGGAGTCTTGTGCAAGAGTTCAAGAAGTAGCTTAGAAAATTCCAAGCATCGCCACTGCGATCTATTGTAAGAAGTTGACGTGCTCTTCTGAAGTAAAGGCACAGGTTGTAACTACTATTTTATAAATAGTGGATTTAATCCTGAGCTAGAGTTCTCAGGCCTGGACTAGTCCTCCACGAGGGAAACCAGGTTAAAATCGATTGTGTTTGCGTATGCTCTCATGCACCTTATCTATTTTTCGTATTTACTCTGATTAATTTTAGATCGTGAAAGAGTTGATTTTTAATTTGTTATTATTGCTATAACTCTATTCACCCCCCTCTAGAGTTGCCATCTGTTCTTCAGTTGGTATCAAAGCTCTGTTCTCTTTACAAGGATTTACATCCTAGAGCTGATCCATGGCAACCACGCAATCCTTGATTTCCAATCACGGTGAAGGACAGTCCACTCATAGGCCTCCCCTATTTGATGGAACTAACTACACGTATTGGAAAACAAGGATGCACAGAGAAGTAAGGCTTAGAAGTCGCTAGCCTAAGACTGAAACAGAGTCTATAAAACCCATAGGCTAGGCCCAATAGACTCCATTAGTGAAGGTGAAGTATAGTAGACTCCATTAGTGGAAGTATGGCATCGCTTGTTCGAGAATCTGCACTTAGCCTTTCCTCCTTTTTCGGTGATGCAGAATAAGCGGCACATGAAGGCACTGTTACAGACTCGGTTGTTACAGATACATCAGCAGATGTTGGTACCACTTTAGCCGTTGAAGATAATTTCAAGTACTGTCTTGAGACATGAAGGCACTGTTACAGATACATCAGCAGATGTTGGCACATGAAGGCACTGTTACAGCACTGTCTTGAGAGTCCAAGAAAAACACTTTAGCCGTTGAAGATAATTTCAAGCAGGATGCAATTCAAAGATTCAATAAAATCAAAGATTAGAGGCCAATAATGAGTCAAGACATGTGGATGAGATCCTAAGTGTCTAATCCTATTCGCAGGCTCACGACGGTACAGTGACATAACCGAAGTGATTAACGTAGACCTGCATGGGCAACCAAAAAAACTTGTCACGATCCGCACCCGCTTTTCGGATACGAAGCGTGTCCAAGCCCAGCCTATACCGCAGTGTCGACGGTAGTACGCTGTCTATACACTTGTCACGACCGTACCCGCTTTTCGAATACGAAGCGTGTCCAAGCCCAGCCTACGCCGTATTGTCGGCGGTAGTACGCTGTCTATACACAAGGCACGACAAACTAGAATCTTATGGTAAACTATATCTCATCCATAGAATAATTATGTCACAATCAAGATCAATAAAAAAGACATGAACTGAACAATAATGAATATAACTGAATATCGAGAATCACTGTCACGTCCTGTGGACACAAATCTACTACCAATAGATGGAAAAATAGAGAAATACATGGAGTAACTAACTGAATAAAAACTACTAATCTAGACTACCTCAACTGCAAGCACTGCGATCTGATGTTGGCTCAAGTCCTCTCGTCTGCTCCTGACTCAAACTCGGCTAACCTAAAGAGATCATCAGGCCCTCAGAGGACTAGCAAGATACATAAAAACGAGCCTTTCTAACAATTTATTATACATGGAGAAGAATACAAAGTAAACAAATAAAACTGAGCAATGAATAACACGAATCTATACACTATCTACACATAAATGAACTGCTGGAGAAGAACAAGAAGACACGATATCACGATGTCAATAGATAGCCAAATCGAATACTCAAACCTTCGTCCCTAGTATGGACTCGCAGGTTTGAACAACTACTAGCCCTCGTCCTTAGTATGGACTCGTAGGCTAGCATCACCCTCGTCCCTAGTGTGGACTCGCAGGTGTGAACCATATACTACTAACCCTCGTCCCTAGTGTGGACTCGTAGGTTAGCATCACCCTCGCCCCTAGTGTGGGCTCGCAGGTGTGGACCAATAACTACTAACTATCGCCCCTAATATGGACTCGCAGGTTAGCTTATTTCACAGATAACTACTAATAAGACACGGAGGTATAACAGCTCAGTTCAAGACTTCTCGACCCATGACACGACTCATTCAAGGCACAAGTGAACACGACCAATAAGACACAAAGCTAACTGTGAACACGGTCTACAATAATGATAAAAATATACAAGTAGGATAGGAAAGATACATGGCAACAATATGCGAAAACTGGATAATAATAAAAGACAGTGCATGTAAATAAAGCTGTGTAGAAAGGCAAGGTATACTTGCCTTAGGTCCTGAGCTGCGGGTACAGACTACAATCCGTATCACGATCCAAGTAACCTATTTATACCATACACATGATGTCAAATACACAACTAATATCGATAAGTAGCCTATCTATTTATTAGTTAGGTTTCTAGGTCAATTAATAGGACTCTTTGTACACTTACTAGTAGGGTATCCTTCTAGGCTTACTTAGAGTTAACTAATTTACTAGATATAACTTAAAGGTAAACATCAATCCCTTAAATCTTTCATTAGGCTTCCAAGTTGGTCCTACTATATTATCCCACTACATATGCCTTAAACCATTTCTACTAAGCTATAAGGCTTCCCCAACACTCTGCAAGACTCTTACAGCCATACACCTGCTACCAATGGTTAATCACAACCTCCTATACTCATGGTACATGAGCCATGTCTGTACTATCAAAGGAAAATATGTATAAGATGCAGGACCTTACTTCTTCAAGGGCTGATATTCTCTATTTGGATCTAATTTCAATAATTTGGAAAGGACAGGACCTGTATGATGTTCGAGTAATCTTCCTAACTCTGTCCTGTTCATACCTACCAACCTAGCACTCTGATCTTTATTCTACCCATGATATTTCCTCTACTGCAGATATCTGTTATCCCCTTCCTAATGCCAGTGTTAGCAAAAGTTGAATTTGCCAACATTGGTTTATCTATTATTACCATTAATACACATATGCAACCAATACTGCAGTAGTCCATCATACCTATTGGTAACATGAAATGCCAATCTAATATATTATGACAATTAAACACTGCCAACTGACCCATTGTGTCAACTAAACACTAGATATTCTCTGACCTGTCAAGGTTATAAAATCTGTATAAGTGAGTTCATGAGCCATGCATCCTGTATTTAAAACCATCTGCTAGTGCTTAAAGCCTACAAAGGCTTACCCATTTATTGGCTACAGGAATCTTAAGAAGTCGAATAGGACTTTCAGTCATCCTGGCACTAACAACTGTCACTGGAAAACCTGATACAGAGGGCTTGATACTCTACAACCAAATTAACAAGTCTAGAGAGACTTGTTATAAGAAACATTTCAGGGACTCCTAAAGAAAAGGGGACGAACCTATGTTTAACTGATACTAATGCTACAGTGGCTGACACTCAAGGTTAGAGGGCATTTCCTTAATAGCTGAATTCTTATAGGTACAAGCTTGGATATTGACATCCCTGTTATCTCCTCTTATTACACTAACACTAGCATAATCATGAACAGGGCATGGAGAAAACTGGGACTACCTACATAATATGTATCGACTGATACCAAAATGAGGAAAGTGGACAAGGCAAGTATGGGAGTTGAACCATCTCCCTGGGTTTTTCTATATTGTCCCATGCTGGAATATTTCATATATAAGAAGAGCACAATGGAAAAGCAGTAAATATTCCTATGTGTGTGCAGGAAGATATAGGTGAAGCAGTGAACATAAGTAGGTGAACAGGGCAAGTGCCCAGGTTGTACTGAAGCACGGGATGTATGGTGGTCGTAGAACATGTGATGAGGAAATGATACAACTATGAATGGAATGGTGTCTCCATAATAACTAAGTGAATTGGTCCTATACTGATAACAGCAGCCCCTTGACCAGTGCTACAAATGCTGTTTGTTCCTGTGCTTGCCAGGATACAGGGAAACCCCTTCACTTAGATGGGAACTACATATTGTTTCAGTCTATGTCTACTATCAATCCAGACTTGGCTAATTATCTGGTATCATCTAGAGATTTCAGAAAAACTATGAGTCCTGTTGTTCTTAAACTGAGAACAGATGCCAAGTAATGGTATCTGTATTGCTATCTAGTGGCTAAGAAGGTTTCCATATGAATCAGAGAAAACTCAGAGTGGGTTTAAGCTATGTAACTAGAGCTGATGACCCTTCATTCTTGGTGACAGGGATTTCCCTTAATGTTAGGTTGATACCATTATATCAAGAGTTGAATAGGATATGAATTGACCTGTTTGCAGGAGTTGGTTCCAAATCTGTTTTCAGGAATTTGGTTCCCAACTGAGCCCAATGCTCGGGTCAAAAATCTACTTGGGATCCATGTCACATGAACAGTGGTGATTGATTTGAATCCCCTGATATAGGAATCGGTTGACCTGAATTGGTATTCCCGGATTTGGGATCATGCCTTACCTGACATTCGATTCCCTGGTCATTATAGTTGGATTATCCAGAATCACCTGTACTCTCAAGATTTGGTTTCAGGTTTTACTTACATCTGAACTAAGGTTCCAACCGAAATTACCTATTGACATGCTCACTCCTTTACTTGTATCAGGTATCAATATGATACCCAATTTTAATGACTGATCTGTTCTTGATATCGTACCACAGCAGTTGGTATCCGATTCTACTGATACTCTTCGAGTATCCACATGATTTCAGATGGTATGATAGTGGGCTCTGATGGTTTCTTGGTATCGGTCTGGATGAATGTTGCATATCCCTGTCTTCCCATCCTAGCTAAGCCCTCCCTTCTCAATAGTCTTACTAGAAGTTCAATATATGACAGAATTTATCATAAGCAAGGAAGTCTACATTCCTTTCTTGGATGCCGATACTAAATTTCTGATACGGAGGGGTTACTTTATCTGAGTTACTAGCAGGGGGATGTTAGGGCTTCTTCTCTCTTGCTCGAATCAGAACTCAGGAGACCCTCCCCGATTTCTTCTCACAAATATGATATATATACGTACATATACATGAAAGGATAAGGGTCGGTTTAGTTTGAATCTGATAGGTTCTTATC
The DNA here is from genome assembly GCA_029216955.1 of Iris pallida. NCBI lineage: Eukaryota > Viridiplantae > Streptophyta > Magnoliopsida > Asparagales > Iridaceae > Iris > Iris pallida. Next base: position 12,068,371 of record JANAVB010003398.1, on the reverse strand, counting down.
CTTAGGATTTAAACTCCTACTTTGGTTTATGAATCCTAACCAAGGTAGAGGATTTGGCTGGGATTCGAATTTGTTAGTAGGATTAGAATGAATCCAATTCGGATTGGGGAGAGTTATCTAGAATTCAAATTGTATTCTAATGTGGGGGTTTGGCTGTAAAGGAAGATTTGAATCACAGAAGGCTAAACCCCTATGTTCAAACTTGTGTTCGATTTCCTGGAGAGAAATCGAAAGGATTTGGTCTCATCTCAGTTTAATGAGAGTTTATCCAGAAATCATATTGAATACAGGGTCATGGGTTCGGTTAAGTTAATATTTGAATCTGGACATTTGCACTAAAGTCCCTGAATTTTCAGGTATTGACAAAGCCCAGTAAAAGTCTATTTAAACTTATATGGCTACATTATGGGTCCCTCTTTATACTTGAATGTTTTGCACAATGCCCCCTGTAATTTCACTACTTCTTATTTGGTCCGCCCTTGATACTTTATGTAAAGAAAATCAAGTATAATACTTAATAAATAATGAGACAATAAAGGATGGATTTTAAATAAATAAGGAAAGAAAAAAAAATTGGTCAAGGGGTTGATAGGAGAACAGTTGACAGAAACCTAATTTTTTATTTTTTTATTTTGTGGAAAGAAATTTGACATGAATAAAGATTCAAGAGTTTTCGTTCTTCTTTCAAAATGATGCTAACTCTTATAGAAGAGAAGAAGAAGATCTTCTCTCCATAATTGACCTAATTGTCGAAAAAGAAGAAGAAGAAGAAGAAGATCGATGATCGGAGTTCGACTGAAAATAAGCACGGTGAACTACGAACGATCTTTACGATCTCTGTTGAAGATGAGAGCAATGAGATTCAGATCTCTCGTGAAGAAGAAGAAGAAGAAGAAGAAGAAGAAGAAGAAGAAGAAGAAGAAAAATAAGACAAGAATTGCAATCCAAATCTGAGTTTGTGCGGAGGGGTAATTATGGTATTAATTTTGTAAATACAGAGCATCTAAAGGGAATCTTGGAATAGTTAACGTGGAAATATATAATTCTGGGCATTTCATAAAACCCATCATGCGGGTGGGTTTTTCATAAAAAGCAACCCCGAAATTGGGTTTCTCAGCAATTTTCAGTTTATTTTTCCCTTCTCTTTTATCCGGGCTTGGAACCGACAATGCAAGCTTTGCTTGTCGTAGGCAGAGTTAAAAAATTTTGTTTGAAGTTTTTTTTTTTAAATTTTTGTTGTTTGTTTTAAATTTGTGTTTTTTTGGTTGTTTTGTTTTAGTTTTAAGTTTTAAGTTTTTTGTTTTTTTTTTGTTCTAAGTTTATTTGTTTGTTTTTTGTTTGTTTTTTTTGTTTTAAGTTTTTGGTTTTGTTTTGTAAGTTTCTTTCTATCCTTTTTTTTCCTCTTGTTTTTTAGTTTTGTTTTTAAGTTTTTCTTTCTAAGTATTTTTATTTTATGTTTTGCTTTTAAGTTTTTTGAGTTTTCCTCATCTTTTTTTTGAGTTTTCTTTCCAAATTTTATTTAAAAAGTTTTGTTTCAAAGTTTTTTTTGGTTTTTTTGTTTTTTTAGGTTTTTTGGTCATACCTTTGAGTCATTCTTCTTCCTCCTCGGTTCCAGAAGCTTTACCCATCGTAAGCGATTCGAAATCCAGCTCGTTGATGTCAACAGCTTCATCTTCCTTGTTTTGGATTATTTTTTCTGCTAAAATTCAATTTTGAACACATACTGTCACGCCCCGATTTCGTAGAATCGATAGTTGTCCCCCGGGCGTGATGCCGTGCGAACCTAATTTGCGCTCGCACAAGGCATAGTCATAAGGTTATCCGAAACACGACAACAAGAGAATGCGCAGAGTAAATTGAACACACATTATGAAGAAGGAAACTTAAGCTTTATTGATAATGAACATCATTTTACAAACTCGATACAAGGGCGCCGTACGGGCTTTTTACAAACTGACTCCATTACAAAATGCACGTCGATGAGATAGCCATTTCATACATTTCATCCATTGATTATACAACCAGCATTACAAAACCACCTGGGATGGTGGGAAGTCGCTCCATCTGTCTTCTGATCTTCAACAACGGAGTCTTCAAAAGGGATTGGATCTAAGCTTCGACTGCACGGACGAAGCTTCAAAACAAACGAGCGTTACCTCCCTTCACGCGGCACGCTCCTCCCGATTTATCGTACCTGTAGAGAGAGCGAGGATCAGTACAATCAACATGTACTGGCGAGTGGCTAATTAATTTCCAGGCTCTCATTTGGTTCAAGAATTTAGATAAAAACTATACGACTTGCTTTTAGTGATCTTTCTAGCCATCCTAGATATTTTCATACAAAGTATTTTGATGAAACATAAACCAAGTAAGTTACACCAGAATTTTCCTCGATAGAGCGCGCCGTGCAACATAAAAACTTACCATCACCTTCCCTGTTAGTTGATAACAATTTATATCAAGTGTTTGATGTGGAGGTCACTGGCATTAACTAGCTATCCTGGACATAGCCTAGTAAACGGGACCCTTGCAACGCAAGTAGCGAGCTCCAATGCAAGTCCCTGTACTACCAATTTCCTATTACCCAGCTCGGCTATAACTTGTTTCTTTCTAGGCCGAGTCGGTCCCGTGGCCCCGGGTTACCGCTCGAAGACACCATCGCCCTTGTCGACAAGTTGTCCATGATCGTGATAAGTTAACAAGGTATATTTTAGGGTATCGTTGGGGCATGTTATGTAATCGATCCATTTACTTGGTTGTTTTGCAGGCCTGAAATAATTCTCTCACTTTTCTACACATCTCGTCTTTTCTCTTCTAGAACACATGACTTGTATTTTTTAAGCGAATCATTCAAATTTGATATCGTTACCCGAGTTCTCATTTTGAAATAGAGGGTCGAGACGAAGGGGGTCAGCCACTCACCTTGAGTTTTTTACTTGAGGTGAGAGGCTTGTTGGCCGCACTAGACGTCGCCTACACAATTACCTGAATTGGCACAAGCAACTGATTATAACACTGTATTATGCAAGAAGTTCAATAGGAAATGCGAGTTCGAAATGGAAGCTATGAAAACCATCGAAAATATTCACGAAAACTCATTCAGAAAACCAAAGCCAAAACTAAGCAAGCGGCGTAAAAAACAGAGCAATAGGAGGTCTCTCCTGACTCAGCTGCAGAGTCAATCTTGAGGCGCTACCCGCTGAATATGGGACTTGGTTTCGAAGAAGCCATTCTATAACGAGGAATGGATCTTAATTCAACCATTCCCGTTCAATCGATTCGATCGATCCCGACCTATCGGTCCCGACCGAATCGATAGCGACAATATTCCTTTCTCGCGCACCTCGTGGATGGAGAACGGGGCACGATGTAGGGACGGGGCACTACACCATAACCAACTAAGAAAAAGTTTTGTCCTCGAAACTTAAGAACAGAACCTACCTCTATAAAAATAATAAAGGAAACTTTTCCTTCATCTCTGACTCGAGTTCCCATCTCGACTCTTCCGCCGCATGGTTCCTCCAGAGTACGCAAACGAGAGGGATTGTCTGATTTTTCATCAGCTTATCCTTGCGTTCTAAGATTTGAACTGGCTCTTCAACGTAGGATAAGTCGGACTTCAGCTCCAGTTGGCCAAAATCTACCACGTGGCTAGGGTCGTGCACGTACTTCTGCAACTGAAAGACGTGGAAGACATTGTGCACACCTTCAAGCGCCGGCGGTAGGGCAATTTTATAGGCCACTGGGGCGACCCGTTTGAGTATTTTGAACGGCACAACGAATCTCGGACTCAACTTTTCCTTCGTGCCGAATTGAGTAACTCCTCGCATGGGCGACACCTTCTGGAACACGTGATCACCCTCCAGGAACTCAAGGGGTCTTCGATGGGTGTCGGCGTAGCCCTTTTGCCGACTCTGTGTAATCTTTAGTCTTTCCCGAATTAGCTTAACCTTTTCCACAGTCTGTTCCACCAGCTCCGGGACGAGTATCTGCCGTTCCCTGACTTCATCCCAGCAAATGGGCGATCTGCACTTCCGGCCGTACAAAGCTTCATACGGCGCCATTTGGATGCTGGACTGGTAGCTATTGTTATATGCAAATTCCGCCAGCGGTAGATAGACGTCCCAGCTTGATTTGAAGTTAATTGTGCATATTCATAGCATGTCTTCGAGAATCTGATTAACGTGCTCCGTTTGGCCTTCGGTCTGAGGATGGTAAGCTGAGCTGAACTGCAACTTGGTACCCAGCACCGACTGAAGGCTACTCTAGAATCGCGACATGAACCGTGAATCCCGATCAGAGACGATGGATACTCGAATTCCGATCATAGTCGTGTAACGCCCCAGTCCCAAAATACGTAGGACTAGGAACGTAGACATGCCAGCTGTATACATACGAAGTACACTCCAATATATGAAAATCTCGTATGAATACATAAGCTGTAAAATGCAGTAAAACCATAACTAATCTCATCCACACAAAATAAATGAATAAAAGATATCATATAATGATAATGAATTATCATTTGGTACATGTAGTTGGGCAGAGACAAATCCACTATCAACTATGAAAAGAAATACATGATATACAAAAAAATGATTTTGGCGAGCGAACCGAAGACGATCCAAGTGCAATCATCCTCGAAGAAATAGCGATGATCACGGCTAGAGCTAGAACACCTGCGAAAGACAAGAGCACACACCTGGAGAGATAACCAGGTCCTCAGAGGGACGTAACAAGACACATAATATCATGCCATATAAACTGAATAAATATTGCTCAAATAAATAAGTTAACTGAATTATAACATGGTCCAATACACACCTATTGAACAAGCTTACCATCCTCCCAACCAAACAAGGACAGAAGATGGTAAACTAATTCACGGTGACGTATCTTTTCATGCTATAAATCCAATATGGTATCCGGACCCCAACAAGGTTCAATACCTTCTCATCGGAGTAGTAAGTCACACCTACAACCAAACAAGGACAAGATGTGACGAACTAATCTGTGACAAGTTATTGTTCCATGTCACGGACAGATACAAGTACCAAAACCAAAAGTACTCGTACCTAACGGATTAAGGTGCCTAACCATTCTAAGTGAAATGTAGTTAAGAACAATCCTTCCTATGCATGGGTCCTGGCTAAATAGGATCGGCGTAGTCCCCCCTTGGGGCACCAGAGGCCCAATTAGTAAGAGCATAACGTTCCGCAGAACGTCAGTGGCCGTCAGTAATCATGGGTCACCAACCCCGTATCTCCAGCGGAGCTTCCGGGTCACAAGGAAAAGTGCATCGAAGCACATAGGCTAAGGAATTGTTCTCCCCGTCCAATGCCTACTATGTTGTATCCACAACAGAGAACCTCTATAACCGCTAAGTCAAACTAGCATGCAATTCTATTAGCGGTTAATCCTATCACACGGCTTATACGTACCGGTGGCCAGCCAGTCATGCATGTCCATGTTCTACATGCGACACAACTTCGTGGTACAACGTGTCAAGGCCAATAAATGCAATACACAAAGGTGGTCACTTAAATCTAGGTTTAGTGTGTAAAAAAAAATAATACATAGCAAGAAATATAAATGAACAGTAAGTTCTAACAGGTTACGCCATGTATCACAGTTTAGTTTGCATAAAGAAAATAATGAATAATGCATGAAATATGACCTAAAATAAATAAACATCAAATGATAAGGTGTATTGCCTGATAGTACGCCTGGTGTACTGTAATGATCAAGGTGGCACGAACTGCAACTTCGGTGCAACTACTATGCAAGGTGACCTCTGATGGTGGCACAGACAGTTCCATCGGGTCCAAGACGTTCAAATTGGTTAGAGTCGATAGGTGGAAGGACAGAATTGGCAGGAGGATAGGAATAATGGGCGTAGTTACGGACGGAAGGATAGTCGAAGAAAATTTAGATAAATAATATATATATATGATTTATAAAAACTATTTATAATATTCGAAAACTAGTTTCAGTCTAAATTATTGAAAGAAAAAATACTTAAAGTCGATAGGAAATCATTTTTGGCTAAAAACTCTAAGTTCGTCAAAAATAGAATTAGTAGAAAGCTATATTATTAATAGTAAAAATACTTTTAGATAAATATACGATATTATTATAACTTATCACATATCATAGGAATCACATATTTTAGGGTAACCTACTTTTATCCAAATACTTTTTAGCATACAAAAATAAGTATTAATATTGTAACAACAAATCTAGTCTTCGAAATCCAGTTTTTAAAATAATATAGGGCAAGCCTAGTACCATATATTTAACATACTATAAAAATACTAATAAATTTATTTAGAAAAAACAATAATACTTATAAAAAAATAACGACTAGAATATTGTTAATAATAGTAATATTAATAAGGTATAATACTAATACACAGTTGTCGTAAAGTACACATACTTACATATAGACAGTTATCCAAAAATACATCTCAATAAAATATATTTAAATATTTAAATTACAGATGTTCACTATGAAATACTAAATATAATAATAATAATAATAATAATAATAATAATAATAATAAAAATAATAATAATAAATTATAATACAAATATCTCAGCTGTAAAGAAGGAAGAAAGAGAGTTGAGAGAGTATTCGGGAGAGAGAGAGACTGAGAGGAAGAGAGAGGTGTAACACCCAGTTTTACAAATGAGAGTAATTTTAAAATTTTGTGTTTTTAATTATTTAATTATGATATTTAAATAATACTATAATTTTTGGTGATTTTTAATCAATTTAAAACTATTTAAAACATTGAATTATGATTTTGGTGGTTAACTAGTTAAACCCTAGAATTGCTAAACCTAGAGACTAACCATGACCAAGGGAGCCTAGTCATGTAATTAGAATGTAATATTATAACTTTTTAGTCTAAGGGTATTTTGGTCATTTTGACAATTTTATGAAATTGTAATCTGTATTAATTAAATTTTGTGCTAATCTTTTAGTTAAGCCTTAGCCTAGAAGTCTAGCCAAATCCAGTTTAGTCTTGAGGTTAGAATCATGGTTAGTAGCTATTCACTAGATGCCAAGAATTTAAATATCTAGTTTTAGCCTTGTAAGATATTTTAGAGTAGATATTATTAAATGAAACCTAGTTTTCTTCATGACCTTTGATCTAGACTTAATAGCTAAGTTAGAATCATGGCCACACATTGTGAACCCTAGCAAAACCCTAATTCTTATACTTATGGCCAGCATAGGGATCCCCCATCACTATAAAATCCCTCTCAAAGTTTAGTTGCCTCTTTTCATTCATCCCTTCATTTTTCCTAAGGAAAGGTTTGTTCTTCATTCAATGTTTCCTATTTTAATCAATATAAATCCTTTTCCATTCAAATTTCTTCCATGGTGTTCTAAATAGTGTCCCCCTACTGTTCATGGTGATTATTGGCAGGTTTGAAACAATTTGGAGCCATTGGCTAGCTAGAGGAGATCTCATTTTTTGAAGTTTTTCTTTAAGGACAACACCTATAGGTAAATTCCTATTCCCTCCACCAAATTTTGATTTCTTTGCATGGTTAGGAAGCCCTAGGTGTCCTCTAACTGTAGCAATAGGATTTGTTAAGTTTTGTGTCTTTTACGTGTCCGTATCGGACACGTATCAGTCAGCAGTCGTAGGTATTCGACGAAATGCCACAGTTTTTTCATATCGTTTATGGATTTCTACTCGACTAAGGTGATTTCGTGTCGTGTCTGAGTTCATAATGGACTCGTAGACACAGCCCCGCACGCGGCTAGGGCTTTTCCTGCTGCTCGAGGCCTCGTGCTCATCGTACAGGCCACGTGGCGAGCTGTGGTTGGACTCAGAGGAGGGGGCAGTGTCTGCGAAACTGTTCCCCAAGTCTTGTGTCCAACGGAGTTGGGTCGGACATGCTAGGTCATGCACACTGGTTACGCACGCGCGCACGTTCAGTCAGAAACGCGTTCTGATACGCGAGTCGTGTCCACTCTGGACACGACGTGGTCGTGTCGTGTTGTGTCATATGTGTATCCTAACACGTAGGCTACACATGGGTATGACCACGAGACCCCACGTGTCGTGTCCTACACGCGTGTGCACGCGTGCAAGACACTGTCTGAATGCAGTTTAGTGTCTATGTTCGTGTGACTGTTTGGATACTTCGTGTCCAGTTTCTTGGACACGCTTTGACTTCCCTGGAAACGTGAGATATGTATCCATGTTTGAACACATGTTTTCCTATTTGAATTGAAGTTTGGTATTGAATTTGTGGTTCAAAATTATTTCAACTGATACATTCCTATTCATTGAAATCTCGATTTTAATTTCCCGTTTTAACTGATTTTGAATGTTAAGTTTCAGGATTTATTCATCCATACATGTGTATTAGACCATTATAAAGTTGATTATTGGTTAGTGTTGGGTTTTTAGTTTTCGAATGTGATTTTGAAGTGTTGAACTGCTACAAATTCACTGTCAACTGATGCCTTGTGCAGTCCTCAAATTCCTGAACTCTCCTTCCCTGTTTTAAACTGATTTGATGTTAAATTAATATGTTTAATTCACGTGCAAATGTATTAACTAATGCTAGATAGGATTGGCATGATAGATTAGGTTTTTGTGATCGAGAAATGGGATTTTGAATGTGCGTTGGACTATTTTCAAAACCTACAAAAAACATGGATTGATGTTCCAATTCGAAACAGGAAATAAAACATGGGTTGGCTTTGTGAAAACTAAGTTTGCCTTTATGTTAAAACCTGGAATTCAACACTGTTTTGTGCAACACTGATACATACACCTCTGTCAATACCAAACTGTCAAGGCTAGATTATTTTCTGAATTACATTACACATACCTATCTAACACGCACACACACACACACACATTATATACAATGTTTTTCACTTCCTGTACAGTCACACACACCTATCTAATTTCCTGTACACAGCACACTCATGAAACACATACACTTGCATCTCACTGAAACTAAGACACTATGATACCTTGTTTTTCTACATGACACTGGTTACTACACTCAGTCACTGATTTCCTGATTTTTCTTGAATTGGTTTTGCTAATCTCATATTGATTCCTATATTACCTGAGTTTAGTTATATTGGATTCATGGTGGTGTAGATGATGGGCTTTGATTTGGCATTGTATTTCTAAACTGAAAACCTGGTAATTGCTACACTGTCACATGTTTTCCTGGAAATCACAAATATCATTATTCACTTGATACACACCTCTATGTGACACTGTAACCTACACACTCACACATATTCATTCCTGCCACTGTTTTCCACACATACACACAATCTCATATGTAAACACACACATCTACACTAACACTAAGACACTGTCACTTTTATAAATCCTGAGAATTGGGTTCCTGAGAACTCACACACACAAGAAATGGTTCTCCACTTGAACACTGTTTGAATTCCTTAACCCTGAGAACACCTGTGCATTCACTCACAAACTCTCATGTATGCCTACACTCACCCATGTGACACACATGCACACACACACATTACCTTGATTTTCATTTCCCCTCTCTAGCTCTCTATGTGTATACATGTATATATATGTAATAATATACATACAACCAATGTGAATTGTAATTTAATGTAGGTATAGCCTACATAGATAGTGTGTATAAATATATGAATATAATGTGTAAGTTGAGATTCCTATGTTATACACATATATGTGTATATATATATATATATATATATATATATATATATATATATATATATATATATATATATATATATATATATATATATATATATATATATATATATATATATATATGAAAAGTGTTTATGTAGTTGGCTTACGTGAATGTAATAGGTAAATTGAAATCAATAGTACTTTGCCTATGTCATATGAGTGTATGTATATAGCCTAATATGGTATATGGTGTTTAGGCCTATATGTGATATGGCCTAGTATATGGCTATTTGCCTATGGCATGGGGCCTATGGCCTATAACCAAGGTACATAGCCTAGGTACCCTTGAGTGGTTTAGGTGTATGAAATACACACATGTGTAATACCCTGTAGACTAGTGTATGGCGTGTACTAGCTAGGGTAGACTGTTTAGGCCTAGTTAGACTCTATTGAGTCTAGGTTGACCTAGTTTGACTAGTGTAGTTGACCATGGTTGACCAAGATTTGACTTTGGCCTTGATTGACCTAGAATCATGTTGAATGCATCGTAATGTTCAGATTACTTTATTTTAGGCATGTTGTAACTTGTGTTGCTCTGATTTGGAGACAGACACCTCTCCTCAGGCAGTACACCCTCTTCGGACATTCAGTTATCAGGCGAGTACATTCTCTGACTGTTTCATACTTGCCAGGATTTATATTCATGCTCTAGATTACTTTACTTGATGCTGGCACGTTGGTTGCACGGATTGGTACTATATGGATCTTTTCATGAGATGTTATCCCCTTCGGGTGCATCGGATACTGTATGTTTTGTGCGTTTCATGAATCATCACGTATCTCTATGCTTTTATTGATTCACGAATCGTTTGTGACACATATACTCTCATGTTCACAGAGCCATCATGAATCACCTTCACGTATCACTCATTTTATGAGCCATGTGAAGTTTCACGAATCTTAACATAACTTGAACAGATCCTTGTGCATTGATTGGGGATGGAGGAGTAGAAATAGGCATGTGAATAATATCCAAGTAGCTGTAGTCATGAATCACTCTTAGCTGTAGTCATGAATCTCCTATGCCATTCATATGTTTATATTTTACTCTGACTCACTAGTCACTGCTAGTTCTCTATTTATAGTAGATATTTCTTTACAGTTATCTCCTTTACGTCCTATATTCTCTTTTCAGCATTTCATGTACCTTACTCTATTGCATGCTTTATTTTTCCTAACTTGATATGAACTGCAAGAGATGTATTGTGCTCGCTCCTGTCCTGACTGGACCTGTTGAAAATATTACAGAGGATGAGGGTGAGGCCCTATGCACCACCTATTACGTAGCAGGCTTAGACGACACCTGCGACCTGGTTCCTCTGGAGGACCCAGCTGCAGTACAGGATGCTACTCCCATAGTCTAGGCTAGATAGCTGGCTTTATCTTTTTTCAGCATTATTTATTCGACTTTCAGTTGTTGTTCTGAGTTGTTGTATATATTTAGAGACTTGTATTGAGCTGGATGTTTCTTGAGTTATTATCTTAGACACTTAGTTTCTCTCTCCCTTATTTCTATGACATTATGGTTTTGATCTATCTGTCTACCTTTACTATTCTGTATCTGCCTTAGATGTGACTGAGACTGTTCTGTTATGTCACCTCTATTCGGAGTGTATATACTGTTTAGGTACCTTATATTGTTAGATGTTGTGACTTAGGATATCGTTCTACCGCCGACACTGCGGCGTAGGCTGGGCGTTGTTACGTTCTCGTACCCTCACAGTGGGTGCAGGTCGTGACACGTTTTTAGTGGTGGCCCATGCAGGTCGAGTTTATGTAGTGGTATTCGAACTAGAGTATCACTACAGCCTGCAGTAGGATTAGGATATTTTTGGAGGTACTCAATAACATTAGAAAAAACTCTTAATCGGATTCCTGTTACCTAAAAATTTGCTGCATTATTGTCTTTCTTTGAAAATAAACCGACCTCCCTTGATGTTATCGTTTCATTCTCAGTAATTTTGCACTCGTTTGATCTGTTTTCAGGATGGTTATGGAGACGCGATCTCATCGTCTCGATCGGGAAGACACCACTGAGGGGTCTACCACTCCTCGTCCTGATCAGCAGGGCCCCGAGACTGCAGCTCCTGTTATGCCAGCTCAGGCGGGGATATCTGCAGCTTATGGGAGTGCACCCCTTCCTACTCTGAGACTTTCTCCAGTCGTCCCGAACGTTCTTCAGCAGCAGTCGCCTTCAGGACCAGAGGATGTGGCGCGATTGTTCTCCTTCTTCCAGCAGATAGTGAAAACTCAGCGACAACAGTTGTTCAAGAGGGGACATGATATTCATGGAGTTAGCAGCAGTGGAGGTCAGGCTAAGAGGCCTCACGTACAGATTCAGCATAAGTATCAGCAGAGGCCTGTTCTGCAGCACCTTCAGGGTTAGGGACGTGCATATTTTTACCAGGCATACAAACAGCAGAAGGACGCTAGGTGCAACTTCTGCAAGAAGGCAGGCTATGGGTGGAACGACTGCAGGATGAGGCTTGGCAGGTGTTTACTATGTGGAGCAGCGGACCACCAGCTGAAGCAATGTCCCAGGAGCCAGGCAACAATGACTCAAGTAGCAGCAGGAGCTAGGGCTCTGACAGAGCAGCCGAGGGGACAACCGTTACAGATACAGCAGACCCTAAGACAGCAGCATGTTACCGGTTGCCCTTAGTGTAGGAAACTAGGGCACGATTGGGGCGAATGCCGGAAGAGGCTGGGCAGATGTTTACTTTGCGGAGGATCCGATCATCGGCTGAGAGAGTGTCCTGAGTCATCTGGACGGACAGAGTAGGGAGCAGGAGCTAGGGCTCCGATGGGCCAGCAGAAGGGATTACCCTTACCGACTCAGTAGCAAAGGTACATACAATATCAGCAGCAGGCCAGGGGAGGCCAACAGGGGTGAGCTTTCGCCAGGACAGTCGAAGATGCTCAGGCCATTGGAGATCTAGTTGCAGGTTTCATTTTTTTGATTCCAATTCTGCAATTGCCTCTTATGACTGTCTTGAAAATTCGATTCCCTCTGTTCCTTGTTGATTGATCAATATTTTCCTATTGTTCTTGTGTGACGTTTAATTTTCTTTTGAGATGAATCATATGGGCTAGGTCACCTCAGTTATGGGATCTAGAATCTTCGATAGTCGTGTTAGCTGGCATAGTGAGGACATATAGTCAGGTTAGGACGTACTTCTCGGGTGTGGGAATTTAAGGTTTTCGCTGTCAAGCATGCGGCAATGGGAAAATTTTAAATACCATGATTCTACAAGTATGTGCCTTAGTCGAGGGCTCTGTAATTATCGTAGCCTTGCTCACTAGCATGACGAAGATTCTGAGTATCATGATTTTGGACAGACGTATATGATTATCGGACTGTGTGAATTGAAACTTTGATTGTGGGGTGTTTGACCTAGAAGGATTACTACCATTTTAATTTCGAGGACAAAATTTTTCTAAGGAGGGTAGACTTGTAACACCCAGTTTTTCAAATAAGGGTAATTTTGAAATTTTGTGTTTTAATTATTTAATTATGATATTTAAATAATACTATAATTTTTGGTAATTTTTAATCAATTTAAAACTATTTAAAACATTGAATTATGATTTTGGTGGTTAACTAGTTAAACCCTAGAATTGCTAAACCTAGAGACTAACCATGACCAAGGGAGCCTAGTCATGTGATTAGAATGTAATATTACAACTTTTTAGTCTAAGGGTATTTTGGTCATTTTGACAATTTTATAAAATTGTAATCTGCATTAGTTAAATTTTGTGCTAATCTTTTAGTTAAGCCTTAACCTAGAAGTCTAGCCTAATCCAGTTTAGTCTTGAGGTTAGAATCATGGTTAGTAGCTATTCACTAGATGCCAAGAATTTAAATATCTAGTTTTAGCCTTGTAAGATATTTTAGAGTAGATATTATTGAATGAAACCTAGTTTTCTTCATGACCTTTGATCTAGACTTAATAGCTAAGTTAGAATCATGGACACATATTATGAACCCTAGCAAAACCCTAATTCTTACACTTATGGCCAGCCTAGGGATCCCCCCATCACTATATAATCCCTCTCAAAGTTTAGTTGCCTCTTTTCATTCATCCCTTTATTTTTCCTAAGGAAAGGTTTGTTCTTCATTCAATGTTTCCTATTTAATCAATATAAATCCTTTTTCATTCAAATTTCTTCCATGGTGTTCTAAATAGTGTCCCCCTACTGTTCATGGAGATTATTGGCAGGTTTGAAACAATTTGGAGCTATTGGCTAGCTAGAGGAGATCTCATTTTTTGAAGTTTTTCTTTGAGGACAACACCTATAGGTAAATTCTTATTCCTCCACCAAATTTTCATTTTTTTGCATGGTTAGGAAGCCCTAGGTTTCCCCTAACTGTAGGAATAGGATTTGTTAAGTTTCGTGTCCTTACAAGTATCAGTCAGCAGTCGTAGGTGTTCGACGAAATGCCACAGTGGGCATTTCGATCGTGTTTTCAGAATGTATTTGAATAGAAAAATAGTTTTTCATATCGCTTATGGATTTCTATTCGACTGAGGTAATTTCGTGTCGTGTCTGAGTCACACTGGACTCGTGAACACAGCCCCGCGTGCGGCTAGGGCTTCCCCTGCTACTCGAGGCCTCGTGCTCATCGCACAGGACACGTGGCAAGCTATGGTTGGACTCAGAGGAGGGGGCAGTGTCTGCGAACCCGTTCCCCAAGTCTTGTGTCCAACGGAGTTGTGTCGGACACGCTAGGTTGCACGCACTGGTTACACACGCGCACGCGTTCAGTCAGAATCACGTTCTGATACGCGAGTCGTGTCCACTCTGGACACGACGTGGTCGTGTTGTGTTGTGTCATATGTGTAGCCTGATACGTGGGCTACACGTGGGTATGACCACGAGACCCCACGTGTCGTGTGCCGTATCCTACACGCGTGTGCACGCGTGCACGACACTGTCTGAATGCAGTTTAGTGTCTGTGTTCGTGTGACTATTTGGACACTTTGTGTCCAATTTCTTGGACACAATTTGACTTCCCTGGACACTTGAGATATGTATCCATGTTTGAACACATGTTTTCCCATTTGAATTGAAGTTTGGTATTGAATTTGTGGTTCGAAATTATTTTAACTGGTACATTCCTATTACTTGAAATCCCGATTTTAATTTCCCTTTTTAACTGATTTTGAATGCTAAATTTCATGATTTATTCATCTATACATGTGTATTAGACCATTGTAAAGTTGATTATTGGTTAGTGTTGGGTTTTTAGCTTTCGAATGTGATTTTGAAGTATTGAACTGCTACAAATTCACTGTCAACTGATGCCTTGTGCAGTCCTCAAATTCCTGAACTCTCCTTTCCTGTTTTAAACTGATTTGATGTTAAATTAATATGTTTAATTCATGTGCAAATGTATTAACTACTACTAGATAGGATTGGCATGATAGATTAGGTTTTTGTGATCGAGAAATGGGATTTTGAATGTGGGTTGGACTGTTTTCAAAACCTGGGAAAAACATGGATTAATGTTCCAATTCGAAACAGAAAATAAAACATGGGTTGGCTTTGTGAAAACTAATTTTTTTTTATGTTAAAACCTGGGATTCAACAATGTTTTGTGCAATACTGATATATACACCACTGTTAATACTAAACTGTCAAGGCTAGATTATTTCCAGAATTAACACATACCTATCTAACACACACACATTATATACACTGTTTTTAACTTCCTGTATAGTCACACACACCTATCTAATTTCCTGTACACAGCACACTCATGACACACATACACTTGTATCTCACTGAAACTAAGACACTATGATACCTTGTTTTCCTACATGACACTGGTTACTACACTCAATCACTGATTTCCTGATTTTTCTTGAATTCGTTTTGCTAATCTCATATTGATTCTTATATTATCTGAGTTTAGTTGCATTAGATTCATGGTGGTGTAGATGATGGGCTTTGATTTGGTATTATATTTCTAAACTGAAAACCTGGTAGTTTCTACACTGTCACATGTTTTCCTGGAAATCACAAATATCATTATTCACTTGATACAGACCTCTATATGACACTGTAACCTACATACTCACACATATTCATTCCTGCCACTATTTTCCACACATACTCACAATCTCATATGTAAACACACACATCTATACTAACACTAAGACATTGTCACTTGTATAAATCCTGAGAATTGGGTTCCTGAGAACTCACACACACAAGAAATGGTTCTCCACTTGAACACTGTTTGAATTCCTTAACCCTGAGAATACCTGTGCATTCACTCACAAACTCTCATGTATGCCTACACTCACCCATGTGACACAAATGCACACACACATTACCTTGATTTTCATTTCCCCTCTCTAACTCTCTATGTGTATACATGTATATATATGTAATAATATACAAACAACCAATGTGAATTGTAATTTAATGTAGGTATATCCTACATAGATAGTGTGTATAAATATGTGAATATAATGTGTAAGTTGAGATTCCTATGTTATATACATATATATATATATATATATATATATATATATATATATATATATATATATATATATATATATATATGAAAAGTGTTTATGTAGTTGGCTTATGTGAATGTAATAGGTAAATTAAAATCAATGGTACTTTGCCTATGTCATGTGAGTGTATGTATATAGCCTAATATGGTATATGGTGTTTAGGCTTATATGTGATATGGCCTAGTGTATGGCTATTTGCCTATGGCATAGGGACTATGGCCTATAACCAAGGTACATTGCCTATGTACCCTTGAGTGGTTTGTGTGTATAAAATACACACATGTGTATTACCCTGCAGACTAGTGTATGGTGTGTACTTGCTAGGGTAGACTATTTAAGCCTAGTTAGACTTCATTGAGTCTAGGTTGACCTAGTTTGACTAGTGTAGTTGACCATGGTTGACAAAGAGTTGACTTTGGCCTAGAATCATGTAGAATGCATCGTAATGTTCAGATTACTTCATTTTAGACATATTTTAACTTGTGTTGCTCTGATTAGGAGACAAACACCTCTCCTCAGGCAGTACACCCTCTTCGGACATTCAGTTATCAGGCGATTACATTCTCTGACATTTTCATACTTGCCAGGATTTATATTCTTGCTCTAGATTATTTTACTTGATGCTGGCACGTTGGTAGCATGGATTGGTACTATATGGATCTTTTCATGAGTTGTTATTCCCCTCGGGAGCATCAGATACTTTATGTTTTGTGCGTTTAACGAATCATCACGTATCTCTATGCTTTCATTGATTCACGAATCGCTTGTGACACATGTACTCTCATGTTCACAGAGCCATCATGAATCACCTTCACGTATCACTCATTTTATGAGCCATGTGAAGTTTTACGAATCTTAACATAACTTGAACAGATCCTTGTGTATTGATTGGGGATGGGGGTGTAGAAATAGGCATGTGAATAATATCCAAGTAGCTGTAGTCATGAATCACTCTTAGCTGTGGTCATGAATCTCCTATGCCATTCACATGTTTATATTTTACTCTAACTCACTAGTCACTGCTAGTTCTCTATTTATAGTAGATATTTCTTTACAGTTATCTCCTTTACTTCATATATTCTATTTTCAGCATTTTATGTATCTTACTATATTGTATGCTTTATTTTTTCTAACTTGATATGAATTGCGTGAGATGTATTGTGCTCGCTCCTGTCCTGACTGGACTTATTAAAAATATTATAGAGGATGAGGATGAGGATGAGGCCCTATGCACCACCTATTACGGAGCAGGCATAGACGACACCTACGACCTGGTTCCTCTGGAGGACCCAGCTGCAGTACAGGATGCTACTTCCATAGTCTAGGCTAGATAGCTAGGCTTTATCTTTTTTCAGCATTGTTTATTCGAATTTCAGTTGTTGTTCTGAGTTGTTGTATATATTTAGAGACTTGCATTGAGCTGGATATTTCTTGAGTTATTATCTTAGACACTTAGTTTCTCTCTCTCTCTTATTTGTATGACATTGTGGCTTTGATCTATCTATCTACCTTTACTATTCTGTATCTGCCTTAGATGTGATTGAGACTGTTCTGTTATGTAACCTCCATTCGGAGTGTATATACTGTTCAGGTACCTTATATTGTTAGATATTGTGACAGACATCGTTCTACCGCCGACACTGCGGTGTAGGCTGGGCGTTGTTATGTTCTCGTACCCTAACAGTGGGTGCGGGTCATGACAAGAGGCGGCGGGGTCCACGCAAGGGGGCAGCGGCCACGGCGACTACGTGACGTGCGGTGGAGACGCGTGCGGCGGAGGGCGAGGAACTTTGTCGGGGAGCTACAGCGTGGCGGAGGTGGTCGGATCCAGACGGATCTGGTGGCGGAGATGGAGGGTGAAGGCGACTGGAGGCGGCACGGGAGTCGCCGTCGCTCGCCGCGGTGGGTCGGCGCGCGCTCGGTGCTGGCATAGTGTCTCGCGGAGGAGAGGAATGTCGGTCGGGGCTCGCCGCTCCGACGGCGGCCAGTGGTGGTATGTGGGTCTGGCCGTGGAGGAAGGGGAAGTCGGAGACGGCCCCAGGCGGACATAGGCCCGACGGTCGACTGGTAAGTAGTTAATTTTGATAGGGTTTGTCTTGTAGTTGGTTGAAGTTTGGGGGCAGGGTGATGGTGTTGGTGGAGGTGGCATTCTGGTGGTGGAGATCAGGGGGCTCGCCGGTCGTGGCGGTGATGGAATGCCGGAGATGGCAGTGATGGTAGTGGGTGTGACAGGGTGGCACGGTGGAGGTGATGTTATAGGCTATAGTCGTCATGTTTGGAAAGGATGTCGGTGGTTGTTGGGAATGCTAGAGGTGGCGTTGGTGTGACGGGATCTGGCCGGGATCGGGTGGTCGTCAATAAGGTGGAAGACGGGAAGGACGGCTATGGTAGGGACAAACTTTAGGTTTAAGGTTTTGGTGGTTAATGTCGGGTGTGTCCGATACAAAAATTATGGGATTTGGATTGTATGGCTATGTCAGGGTTGTCGACACGAAAGAATAAATGTAATTGTAAAAGAATGGATAGCGAGGCACGATTTTTTCGACTCAGAGCGTTTGCCACGACATTTCCCTTGCCCGGAGTGTCGTCGATCGTCAAGTCATAGTCTTTGATCAGCTCGAGCCAGCGCCTCTGTCGTAAGTTCAATTCCTTCTGGGTGAAGAGATACTTAGACTCTTGTGGTCGGTATAGATCGCGCATGCCATGCCATACAGATAGTGACGCCACAATTTTAACACGAACACAATCACCGCTAACTCCAAGTTGTGCGTAGGATAGTTCTTCTCGTACGGCTTCAACTGTCTGGAGGCGAAGGATATCACCTTGTTTCGCTGTATGAGCACACATCCCAAGCCCTGGCCGGAAGCATCGCTGAATATCTGAAAACCCTCTGGCACATCCGGAAGTGCGAGTATAGGGGCCAAAATTAGTCGCTATTTTAGCTCCTAAAAGGAAGCTTCACTGTCATCCGACCACTCATACACGACTCTCTTTTGAGTGAGGCGAGTCAATGGCGATGCAATCTTCGCGAAGTCTTTCACGAAGCATCGATAGTATCCCGCAAAACCAAGAAAGCTTCGAATCTCACTAGCAGATGCAGGCCGCTTCCAATCGGTAATAGCTTCCACTTTCTTCGGATCGACTGCAATACCTTCGGACGAAATGATGTGACCAAGAAAGGATACGCTGCTTAGCCAAAATTTGCACTTACTCTGCTTTGCATACAACTGATTCTCTCGAAGTGTCTGAAGCACGGTCCGTAAATGTTCTGCATGCTGTGCCCTGTCCTTCGAGTAGACAAGAATATCGTCAATAAAGACTACCACGAATTTATCAAAAAAGGGTCAAAATATTCGATTCATCAGATCCATGAAGGCGACAGGGGCGTTCGTCAGGCTGAATGGCATCACCAGGAACTCGTAGTGGCCGTATCGAGTGCGAAAGGCTGACTTTTGTACGTCGTATGACTTGATTTTGAGTTGATGATAGCCCGAACGGAGATCAATCTTCGAAAATAACGAGGCGCCTTGTAATTGATCGAATAAGTCGTCTATACGGGGCAATGGATACTTATTCCGGATGGTGGCCTTGTTCAGCTCTCGGGATTCGATGCACAGACTCATAGACCCATCCTTTTTCTTCACGAACAACACAGGCGCTCCCCACGGTGAAACACTAGGCCGAATAAACCCTCTATCGAGCAACTCTTGTAACTGGACCTTGAGTTCTTTCAGCTCGGCGGGGGCCATTCTGTACGGGGCCTTGGAAATCGGTCGAGTATCGGGGAACGTATCGATGCTGAACTCGATTTCTCAGTCGGGGGGGCATGCCGGGTAGCTCATCTGAGAACACATCGGAGAATTCTGCCACAACGTCGGTCTGACCCGCGTTTGCACCATCCTATCGCATGTCTCGAACGGACGCCAAATAGCCTTCCCACCCAGAATGCAGCATCCTAAGAGCAGAAATTAGGCACTCCTAGTATACGGAAGGTAACTGTCTTTTTCGCGCAGTCGATGGTTGCATTGCACGGCCCGAGCCAATCCATTCCCAGAATGATATCAAAGTCTTTCATGTCTAGAACTATCACGTCAAGACCGATCTTTTGACTGCCGATACAGATAATCCCCTCTCCGCATGCTAAATTTTTGAGTAGTGGTGTGCCTGAAGGTGTGCTTACGCTAAGGTCGAGATCTAATGATATTATCGAAAATTTGTGTTCGACGGCAAAGTCAGTCAATATAAAACTATACGAAGTGCCTGAATCAAATAGTACACGAGAAGGCACATTATTGAAATTTAATATACCTATCACGATCGTATCTGATGCAAGTACTTCATCTCGAGTCATGGCGTAGATGCGACCCTGGGCATTGGGGCGACGGTCTTGGCCATTTTGCGGTGAGGGTTGATGGGCTCGAGGCGCTGGGTCTTGATTCCCTGGACGGTGCTGTTGGGGTGCCATTGGACGATGTTGTTGGGGCACCATTGGGTTCGGCCTTCTGGTCGACAATTAGCACGAACGTGGCCTATTTTATCACAGTTCCAGCATCCATCTTCTGGTATCCGACAATCGATGATAGTGTGACCGGACTAGCGACAACGGATGCAGTAAGGCCATGGCTTACGCCCTTGACATCTGCCTTATTTCCCATGCTTTGGACGCTTGGTCACATTGTTTCCTCCCACATGGCTAGGACATTTATGATTGTATATATGCACAGCGCCGGCAACACCTGGAGGGTATTGGCGTTCAAGACGGAGGGCGTGGTTGAGAGACTCCTCCATCATTTTGTATTACGGAACAGACACGTGGGCGTAAATAGATGGTCGTAGACCCACTTCGAACCGTCGAGCATGACTCACCGTAGAGGGCAAAAATTCTCCAGCAAATTTGGCTAACTTGTTGAACTCTGCTGCATACTGCCGCACCGTCATATTGCTTTGCCTTAGCTGCATAAATTCATTTTTCTTCTCTTGTCAAATGGCTTCGAAAAGGTACTCGATCTCGAACGCCTCTCGGTAGGTAGCCCAAGAAGTTGCCGCTGTCTCGTTGTCGCGTCTGATCGCTCGTTTTTGCACGGTCCACCAGTCATGCGCGTTCAATCGGAGTAGAAGTTGAGCGCATGTTACTTTCTTGGACTCATCGACGCCCAGAAGCTCGAACCGGTCTTCCAACTCCTCCAACCAATCGATCGCCAAAGAAGGGTCTTCAGTACCACAGAAGGAAGTGCGAAAACTTTTGCTGAATTTTGACACCTCAAAGTTGGAACTTCTCAGTGCTACAGGTATAGGCTCGGGTACCTCTGGTTCGACTTTACTTTGTCTGGCCGCTGGCTCGGTTACGGCATGGGTTATCGCAGAGTTGTTGTTGTTGGCCACAACTGTTTGAACGATCTGCTGAAGAGTATCGAGCTGCTTCTGCTGCAACTTGAATTGTGCATCAAATTGGGCCTCGAACTGAGTCTGGCATGCCTCTGCATGCCGTCGATGTTGCTGATCATTCTGGCGTTGACTCTCCTGAGCTTGTCGTTGTTGCGCTTCCAGCATACGCAACATCCGTTCCATGGCATCATTAGAGGGTCCGGGCCTCGAGCTACTCGATCCGCTCGAAGCACTTTCTTCGTTCATCGTCACGTTCACCGCCGCGCCTTCTGGGATTTTTGAAGGGAAAATACATTAGTCACAAAACTTATTACAGACTCACTCATATGGAATGACATATCTCATTGACACGAGACCAACAGTTTTGAGACTAGAAACTCGACACTAGAGGCCAAGGACGTAAAGCCGTGCTATAATACCATTATGTCACGTCCCGATTCCGTAGAATCGATAGTCGTCCCCCGGACGTGATGTCGTACAAACCTAATTTGCGCTCGCACAAGGCATAGTCATAAGGTTATCCGAAACACGACAACAAGAGAATACGCAGAGTAAATTGAACACACATTATAAAGAAGGAAACTTAAGCTTTATTGATAATGAACATCATTTTACAGACTCAATACAAGTGCGTCGCGCAGGATTTTTACAAACTGACTCCATTACAAAATGCACGTCGATGAGATAGCCATTTCATACATTTCATCCATTGATTATATAACTAGCATTACAAAACCACCTGGGATAGTGGAAAGTCGCTCCATCTGTCTTCTGATCTTCAACATCAGAGTGTTCAAAAGGAATTGGATCTAAGCTTCGACTGTACGGACGAAGCTTCAAAACAAGTTAGCGCTACCTCCCTTTATGCGGCACGCTCCTCCCGATTTATTGTACATGTAGAGAGAGTGAGGATCAGTACAATCAACATGTACTGGCGAGTGGCTAATTAATTTTCAGGCTCTTATTTGGTTCAAGAATTTAGATAAAAACTATACGACTTGCTTTTAGTGATCTTTCTAGCCATCCTAGATATTTTCATACGAAGTATTTGATGAAACATAAACCAAGTAATTTATACCAAAATTTCCCTCGGCAGAGCGCACCGTACAACACAAAAACATACCATCACCTTCCATATTAGTTGATAACAATTTATATCAAGTGTTTGATGTGGAGGTCACTGGCATTAACTAGCCATCTTGGACATAGCCTGGTAAATGGGACCCTTGCAACGCAAGTAGCAAGATCTGATGCAAGTCCCCGTACTACCGATTGCCTATTACCCAGCTCGGCTATAACTTATTTCTTCCAAGTTCAAGTCGGTCCCGTGGCCCCGGGTTGCCGTTCGAAGAAACCTTCGCCCTTGTCAACAAGTTGTCCATGACTGTGATAAGTTAACAAGGTATATTTTAGGGTATCATTGGGGCTTGTTATGTAATCGATCCATTTACTTGGTTGTTTTGCAGGCCTAAAATAATTGTATCTCTTTGATACACATCTCGTCTTTTCTCTTCTAGAACATAGGACTTGTATTTTTCAAGAGAATCATTCAAATTCGATATCATTACCCGAGTTCTCATTTTGAAATAGAGGGTCGAGATGAAGAGGGTCAGCCACTCACCTTGAGTTTTTTACTTGAGGGGAGAGACTTGTTGGCCGTGTTAGACGTCGCCTACACGATTACCTGAATTCGCACAAGCAACCGTTTAGAATACTGTATTATGCAAGAAGTTCGATAGGAAATGCGAGTTTGAAATGCAAGCCATGAAAACCATCAAAAATATTCACGAAAACACATTCAGAAAACGAAAGCCAAAACCAACGCAAGCGGCGTGAAAAACAGAGCAACGGAAGGTCTCTTCCGACTCAGCCGCATAGTCAATCCTTGAGGCGCTGCCCACTAAATATGGGACTTGTTCCGAAGAAGCCATTCATGTTGGCCCATTAGTCATGGTCAAACCTGATTTTAATAATTAATCAAACTCTGTTTCGATATATATGCAAGTCAATTCAGATGTTTGCCTACGACGTTTTGGACACTGCTCAACGATGGATATCTACTATGTTCAAGACTGAAGCCATTTGCTATTCAGAATGTAATTCCTTTCAGCAATATAATTTTTTATTTTATTAAATCTAGGAATACATTGTACACCGAGTCGTACTGGCAAATAGGTTATCCGAAATCATTTTTCAAAACTACCCTATTCTTTTACAAATGACCTATGTTTTTGAAAAACATCATTTTTACAAGAAGCTTTTGAAGGACTTTTCAAAAAGCCAAATTGATTTTTTCTCAAAAATGAACTGGCAGAACCCTAGCAGAACTCGGCCCGAGTTCGGCCAAGATGAATGTTAGTGAACGTTTGATTTTGAACTTGATCACCCTTCAGTTGCGATTTGTTACAAAGCGTACTGTCCGAATTCTGTCCGAATTCTGTCAGAGTTCTGTCTTTAGAAAAACTATAAGTAGAGAAGTATTTCGATCATTTCAAATCACCAATTCACTTTCAATCTCTTCTCTTCTTAAGCTTACATTCTTCCAAAGAGTTCCTAAAAGCTTTTATTTCCAAATCCCAAGCCAGTTACAATCCTCTAGTCGATTTGCCAGTGCGGTACGGTCTAGAAGTTTCAGAGCGATTGTAATCAGAGGCTTGATAGAAGATAAAACTCTTCACAATTGAAGTTGGTCGAGTTCTTCGTATCAAAGCTCGCGTCTGTAGAAGTTGCAAGGACTTCGTATGAAAACTTGCAGGATTTTCCAATAGTGGATTCAACTGGAAGCTAGAGTTCATCCGATTGGACTAGTACTCACAAGAGAGAAACCAGTATAAATCTCGGTGTTTGCATTTGCCTTCTGATCACTTTTTATTTCTGTCATTTACTTTGTGATTATTTTTATATCTGTGATCTAACTGCTAACAAGATTTTTAATTAGCAATATTCTGCTGCCTACTCTATTCACCCCTAGAGTATTCTGCTTTACGATTTCGTTCCTACAATTGGTATCATAGGAGGTTCTCCATCTAGAGGTATATCAAAACGGGTTATACAGGTAAAGCAAGGTAAAATTGCAGTTATATTCAATTTTTATATAGATCACAGCATTACACATGGGAACTTTAAAATTCACAAGTGAAGGCCAAGCCACAAACAGACCTCCACTGTTTGACGGCATAAACTACACTTATTGGAAAACACGTATAAGTTTCTTTCTGAAATCTCTTGATTTTAACTTATGGTCTGTAGTTTTGATGGCTATAAAAAGCCACCTTGTATTAATGTTGATGGTGTTTTAGTTGAAAAACTCCATGACAAATATATAGAGGAGGAAAAGAAAAAGGCTTGTCTTGACGCACATGCTATTAACGCTTTATTTTATGCTTTAGACAGAACTGAATTCAACAGGGTGTCTACTTGCACAACATCAAACGAAGTATGAAAACTTCTCGAAGTAACCCACGAAGGAACAACACAATTCAAGGAGTCAAAGATCAGTAGAATTACTCAGGAGTACGAGGCGTTCAAAATGAAGCCAAGTGAATCTGTAACTCAGATGTTTACAAGATTCTTGGATATTGTAAATCCTCTGTCTTCACTAGGCAAGGATTACAGTAACCATGAGAAGATTCGCAAACTTCTACGAGCCCTTACAGAGAACTGGATTCCAAAGGCTACTGCAATCATTGAAAGGAACGACCTCTCAACAATGTCTCTAGAAACACTCATGGGTAAGCTACTCACTCACGAGTTGGAACTTCAAGACTTTGAAGATGCTACACCAAAGGAGAAGTCAGAGAAGGCGATCGCTCTAAAGTCTCAACATAGAAGAACCATTGAAGGTGATTCTGATAACAGCGACTCCGACTCCGACTCCGAAGATCAAGCTCTTCTGGTAAGAAAGTTCAAGAAGTTCATGAGATTTAACAGGAGAACAAAAGACAGCAAAGACAACAACAAAAAAGAGGAAGATCCTATTTGCTACGGATGCAATAAGAAATGACACATGAAGAAAGATTGTCCCTCAGCATCATCATCAAAGAAAAAGAGCAAATATGACAATGGCTACCTGAAGAAATCTACATCAAGAAAGTACGCCAACACAAGCATATGGTATGAAATTGAAGCCAACGACTCAGAAAATGAACAATCAGATGATGCTGCAAATGTGTGCTTGATGGCTTGCGATCAGGTAATCACTAATCCTCTATTTGATTCTTATGATGATTTCACCTTTGAGCAACTAGGAGAGGCTTTCAGTGAACTGTTAGATGACTACAGGAAACTGCGTAGTAAATATGAAACCTCTAAGAAGGTACTCAAAGAGTACAAAGGTGAAATAAGAAGACTTACTGACCTACTAGATCATGTTAGAGATAATGAATCTTCAAATGAGTCGGGTGAGCTTTCATCTATTAAGTTGTTGTTACACGAGACTGTTAAGCTATCCGAAAAAAAGACCAAAATATTATCCAGTTAAAGGAAGACCTATCTAAGGAGAGAAAGAGTCTCCAGTGTGCACATGTCAGATTAGAATCACTCACATCTGACTATACTAGATTATATGACACTTCCAAAAAGTTGGAAATTAGTTTAGGAAAATGGCCTGAAGTTGCTGCTTCCTATTCTAACACGTGTTAATTACCGAATCATCGGAACACGCCCAACACTGTCAGACCAAACCATACCAAAACTATGCCCAAGAAGACCAATAGACATGCTTTCTTCTATACTAGAAAACCAAAACCTACCAATCATCCACCTTATACTACTTTCAACACTCAACATGCTAAATGTCATTATTGTGGCCTCATTGGTCATATATCTTCTGCATGTAGAATCAGAAAGTTAGTAGATTTAAATGTTTATGCATGGATACCGAAAACTAACAAGTCAGGACCCAACAAGAAATGGGTACCAAGAGTTTTATCTGTAAATTATTTTGTAGGTGGGACGTCCTTCACATGCTAGAAGCAAATGGATCCTCGACAGCGGTTGCTCACGGTACATGACCGGTGACACTTCATTATTCGCAACACTGTCGAAGAGGAATAAAGAAGGATACGTCTCCTTCGGTAATAATTTAAGAGGATACATAATCGGTATCGGTGACATTGGTATGGCTGCATATCCAGTGATTAAAGATGTTTGTCTAGTTACCGAGTTAAAACATAATCTGCTCAGAATAAGCCATTTAGCTGATCACGATTATGGTATTAACTTCGTAAAAGATAAATGTACTATAGTTGATAGTTCAACTAGTAACACTATATTTGAAGGTATTAGGGAAGACAATATATATATTTTCTGTTTGTTGGAAGATGCTAACACATCAGATAGATGTTTGATGGCCAAAAGCGTTGAGAGTCAAATATGGCATATGAGACTCGGTCATGCAAACATGGATACAATTTCAAGACTATCTACAAAGAAGTTGGTACGCGGCTTACCGAATATTTCTTTCAAGAAGGATACGGTATGTAGTGAATGTGAAAAGAACAAAGCTACCAAATCCGTATTCAAATCCAAGAACGCTGTAAGTACCACTAGACCTTTACAACTGTTGCATATGGACTTATTTGGACCAAGTAGAATTGCTAGTCTAGGTGGTAAGTTATATGCATTTGTCATTATAGATGATTTTTCTAGATATACGTTGGTTTATTTTCTTGCATACAAGAACGATGCATTATCAGAATTTGTCACCTTTTACAAGAAAGTACATAATGAAAAAGGGTTCATGATTACTCATATTCGTAGTGATCATGGCGACAAATTTGAGAATGCAGAATTCAAGCAATTTTGTGACACACACGGTTATCTGCATGAATTCTCTTGCCCTAGGACTCCGCAACAAAATGGGGTTGTGGAACGTAAGAACAGAACTCTATCTGAAATGGCTAGAGTTATGTTAAACCAGTTTATTCTACCTAGATACTTATGGACTGAAGCTGTAAATACAGCATGCTATATTCTTAATAGGGTTCTAATTCGACATATATCGAAGAAGACTCCCTATGAATTATGGTTTGATAGAATACCAAATGTTTCTTATTTCAAAATCTTTGGTTGTAAATATTTTATTCTTAATACTAAAGATAATTTGAGTAAATTTGATGAAAAGGTCGATGAAGGTATATTTTTAGGTTATGCAGCAAAGAGCAAAGGATACAGAGTCTTCAACAAAAGAACCATGGTCATTGAAGAATCTATCAATGTCAAGTTTGATGAGCTAAATCAACACTTAGACGATGGTGACAATGAAGATATAATTGCACAAAGTACAGATACTGCAAAACCTTCACACAAAGATGCAGAACCATCACTTCAGGCATCAGATGAACCTCCAAGCAAAGAAGCCGGAACTAGCAATCTTGAGACTACACCAAAAGAGATAAGATTCTTGGCTAATCATCCAAATGACTTAGTAATTGGTGAGATTGCCAAGGGTGTAAGTACTCATTCCTCTAATAAAGATATAGCTTTTTGTGTTGCTTTTGTCTCGCAGTTTGAACCCAAAAATATTGATGAAGCATGTAGTGATAATTTATGGTTAGAGGCTATGCAAGAGGAATTAAACCAATTCGAACAGAATCAAGTTGGGAACTTGTTCCCAAGCCCATTCATCATCCGGTCATTGGCACCCGATGGGTATTCCGAAATAAACTGAACGAGAATGGTTTAGTGACTCCTAATAAGGCTTGACTCATAGCTCAAGGATACAATCAAGAAGAAGGTATCGACTATGATGAGACTTATGCCCCAGTTGCGAGATTAGAATCCATTCGCATGTTATGTACATTTGTATGTTTTTATAATTTTAAATTATTTCAAATGGATGTCAAAAGCATATTTTTAAATGGTTTTATAAAAGAAAAAGTTTATGTAGCTCAACCTCCCAATTTTACTAATTTTAAATTTCCTGAATATGTTTTCAAGCTGAAGAAAGCCTTATACGGTTTGAAACAAGCCCCTCGTGCTTGGTACGATCGTCTAAGCTCTTTTCTACTTGATAACGGTTTTTCAAAGGGAAAGGTTGACACTACTTTGTTTATAAAATCTTTGAATAACAATATTCTTTTGATTCAAGTCTATGTAGATGATATTATCTTTGGATATAATGATGAATCTCTTTGTCAAGAATTTTTAAAGTGTATGCAGGATGAGTCAGAGATGAGCATGATAGGAGAGCTGAAATTCTTTTTCGGACTGCAAATCAAACAAACCAACAATATGACGTTCATAAATCAAGCAAAGTACACAAAGGATCTATTAAAAAAGTTCGATATGGAAGCAGTCAAGCCACTTAGCACTCCAATGGCGAATTCAACCAAGCTTGATATTGATGAACAAGAAAAACCTGTCGACATAGGTAAGTATCGAGGTATGATCGATAGCTTACTATATTTAACTGCTAGTCGACCAGACATTATGTTTAGTGTTTGTTTATGTGCACGCTTTCAAGCTAATCCTAAGGAATCACATATGTGCGCAGTTAAGCGTATCTTCCGATACCTTAAAGGCACTTCTTTTGTCGGCTTATGGTATCCCAAAACCATCATTTGACCTAACCGGTTATTCTGATACTGATTTTGCCGGATGCAAAGTAGATAGAAAAAGCACCAGTGACACATGTCATTTCCTAGGAAAAGCTATAGTCTCTTGGTTTAGTAAAAAGCATAATTCTGTTGCATTATCAACAACCGAGGCAGAATATATCGTCGCAGGACGTTGTTGTGCACAAATTTTGTGGATAAAACAAACTTTAGAAGACTATGGATTACATTTTACACACATACCCATTTTTTGTGATAACACTAGTCCGATTATTTTGACTAAAAATCCAGTATGTCACTCTCGTACTAAACATATCGAGATTATACATCACTTTCTTAGAGATCATCAACAAAATGGAGATATTGACCTTGTATACATAGACACACAGAATCAATTAGCTGATATACTCACAAAACCTCTAGCGGAAGATCGTTTCAATTATTTACGTCAAGAATTAGGGATTTAGATATCAATAATATTAATTAATTTTTATTTTATTAATTATTTATTCGATACTCGATAACTCTTTTTGAGACAAGCCTAAAAAGAGTCTGTCTGTCACCATGACTATGGTCGAAGCGAAGCGGTATTTAAGAGTTCCCCGGTGAACCTCCGTTAGCTGGGACAGTACTGCAATAGTTAATCTGAGACAGATACTGAGTAAAGAATATTAATTTATAAAATGATATTAATTATATTATTTTAGGATTTAAAATTACTAAACTCTGAATTAAACATTTGAAACGAATTAATAAAAAAGATGTGGCCCCATCATTATTATATATATATATATATATATATATATATATATATATATATATATATATATATATATATATAGCTAGGAAACCCTTGGCGAATTCGGCCCGAGTTCGGTCCAAATTCGGCCAGAGTTCGGCAGGGTATATATATGTACCGGCCAGAATCCGAGGCCCCCATCTTCTTCATTCTTCCAAACATCGTTAAACAGCAGCAGCCGTGCCTCCAAACCCTAGTTCTTCTCCACCCTTGTTCTTCCAATTCGTGTGGAGATCTTCGTCCAAACTTTGGATTCGTACGGAGAATTTCGTCCTTAACAACATATCCAATTCTTGGAAGGTATAATTCCTTCTCTCCTCCACTTTCAATTCTTAGGGTTTCTAGAATTTTGGGAAAGAATGCCTAAGTTCAATCCCTTCAAGAGGAAGAAGACCAATTCCAGTGAAGAGGCATCGTCTTCGGATCCGCATACGGATTGCCTCTTTTCTCTGGTCCAATCGGACGACAGTGCATCGGACAAGTTTTACTTTAAAACTTTCGACCAAGCTTTATTGTGGTATGCCGATTTCATTATGTGTACTATTTGCACCGGATCACCGATTAAATGGACTGTCTTTTCGGATCACCGCCCTTACTTTAAGGCATTAGGGTTACAACACTTTGTCACCTTACAATTTTCTATTGCTACTAATGCTATTAAAATATTCTATTATAATTTCGTGTTAGACACTTTTACCGCGAGAACACGTGTCGGAGGGATCGATATCGAATTCACTGATGACACGTTAGCGAAAATACTTGGTATTCCAAATGAAGGTGTCCCGCTCGATGACATCACTGATTTTGATTTTCCCGAGCGTACGACTCTCGTTAGTTTCAAGAATGAGCTTTGTGCGTCCACACGTGCTCGTCCTGGAAAGTTCAAGGCCAATAACTTGAACTTGTTTAACTACGAATTACTTCGCATCATCTATTCCACTTTACTTCCAAAATCCACTTCCAAAGATGATGTCACTGCACTTGAGCTTTCTGCTCTATATCACATTCTTAAGGGGATTCCTATTTCTTCCCCTAAGACTATCATTCAGATGATGGGTAGATGTTGCGGAAGAGACCGCAACCTCTCTTATGCGATGATCATCCCACGCATCTTTCAGAGATTTGACATTGACATATCTACTTGTGTTGTTGACCCTGAAACCAAGTTTCTCAAACTCTCTCGTCGCAGCATTGCCACTGTTCCTCCACCTACTGCACCTGCTCCTCCTAAACCTACTCCCACTACACCTGGTCCTCCTCATTCTTACCCTATGACATTTGAGGGTATTCATCAGTACCTATCAGATCTGCAGTCCTTTTATGTTGAGACTTCCAGGGAACATGAGTTCCGTGATGATGATGAGGCGGTCCACTCTCTGTTCCAGCCAGGGAACGCTTACAATTGGTATCATACTTCTGGTGCCACTCCTCATACTTCTGGAACTGGTACTTCTGGAGCTGGTCCTTCTGGACATGCTGGCGCTACAACTGATGACGATGATGATGAGGATGATGACTTTTGAGATGTTATGATTTTTGAGACTGTTATTTTTGTCTTATGTTTACTTAGAAATGCTTCGACATTCCAAGTTATTATCAGCACCTTTTATTTTAGTTATTATGTGACTCTTCATAGACATGGTTTTTATTATGCCTCAGTTTGGCATATTAGTTTATTATTCAACACTTTATTTGTTTCAGTTTTATTCTAGCATTACCTCTCTTTCCGCTTCATATTACAACTGTCTGTGACAAATAACATGCCTGTGTTGTTTATACAATATCTTTTTAACTGTTTCTACCATGCCTGTGATGAGTATTTTATATATTTTTTGTGTGTGTTTCTTCACAGTTTATTACTTATGCATTTATTGCGGGGGAGCTTTCTCTTTTGCAATTATTTTGCTAAGTGATAACAGGGGAGAAATAGATCTAACATCTTCATGCATACAGGTTATGAACAATTTCTTTTGCTACATTTTTGAATTGATCCAAACTTAGATGTTATATCGGCAAGGTTTATCAATTATCAAAATGGGAGAGATTGTTGGCCCATTGGCCATGGTCAAATCTGATTTTAATAATTGATCAAACTCTGTCTCGATATATATGCAAGTAAATTCAGATGTTTACCTACGACGTTTTGGACACTGCTCAACGATGGATATCTACTATGTTCAAGACTGAAGCCGTTTGCTATTCAGAATATATTTCCTTTAAGCAATGTAATTTTTCATTTTATTGAGTCTAGAAATACATTGTACACTGAGTCGTACTGGCAAATAGGCTATCCGAAATAGTTTTTCAAAACTACCCTATTCTTTTACAAATGACCTATGTTTTTTAAAAAACATCATTTTTACAAAAAGCTTCTGAAGGACTTTTCAAAAAGTCAAATTGATTTTTTCTAAAAAATGAACTGGCAGAACCCTAGCAGAACTCGGCCCGAGTTCGGCCAAGATAAACGTTAGTGAACGTTTGATTTTGAACTTGGTCACCCTTCAGTTGCGGTTTGTTACAAAGAGTACTGTCCGAATTCTGTCAGAGTTCTGTCTTTGAAAAAACTATAAATAGAGAATTATTTCGATCATTTCAAATCACCAATTCACTTTCAATCTCTTCTCTTCTTAAGCTTACATTCTTCCAAAGAGTTCTCAAAAGCTTTCATTTTCAAATCCTAAGCCAGTTACAATCCTCTAGTCGATTTTCCAGTGCGGTACAGTCTAGAAGTTTCAGAGCGATTGTAATCAGAGACTTGATAGAAGATACAACTCTTCATAATTGAACTTGGTCGAGTTCTTCGTATCAAAGCTCGCATCTGTAGAAGTTGCAAGGACTTCGTATGAAAACTTATGGGATTTTCCAATAGTGGATTCAACTGGAAACTAGAGTTCTTCCGACTGGACTAGTCCTTACAAGAGGGAAACTAGTATAAATCTCGATGTTTGCGTTTGCCTTCGGATCACTTTTTATTTCTGTCATTTACTTTATGATTATTTTTATATCTGTGATCTAACTTCTAACAAGATTTCTAATTAGCAATATTCCGCTGCCTACTCTATTCACCCCCCTCTAGAGTATTCTGCTTTATGATTTCGTTCATACAATTCCATAACGGGGAATGGATCTTATTTCAACCGTTCCCGTTCGATCGATTCAGACCTATCGGTCCCGACCGAATCGATAGCGACAGTGTTCCTTTCTCACGCACCCCGTGGACAGAGAACGGGACACGATGTAGGGACGGGGCACTACACATACACAAGCTTACAAGATATATGGCTTAAACCGTCTCCTCTTTACGTTAAAAATCCTTGATCCTGCACTAAAACATGACTCCGATGCTACCGTGGACACCGGGATCATTAGTAGATCACGTGCTATGGTAGAAAGTACAGAAAATCTTTTGTCGTATTTTTTCCACCATTCTAAGATAGTGAAGTGATTTGAAGATTCATCTTCTTCTTCATCAGAACATAGAAGAGTGTTTTTTCCACTATTCCAAATCTTTGATTTTTTTGTTTCATCTTTACAACATTTTGGGTATTGCTAACAATTTCAGGAGGTGAACCAATTAAATCATCAGGAATAGAATTTTGCTCAAAAAAAGTATTATAATATTCGAAAGTATGTCCGGCAGCGTCAGTAGGTTGGTTTGAACCTTGTTCGGCCATTTTAAAAAGCCAAATAAAAATAGAGAAACAATTAGAAAGATAGAGGATACCGAAAATTAAATAAATCAAAAATTATTTTTTCTCAAAAAAGAGAGAAATGGAGGAAAGAAAATTATTTTGTAAATGTAAATTAAAAAAAAAATTAAAAAGATTAAGGGAAGAAAAAAAATGGATCGGGGTTAGGAGCTTGATCGGAAAGTCGTAGATCGCCGGAATTGCTTCGACAAATTTCTTGAAGCCTTCTTTGAGCTTGATTTTTTTTTGGGATGTAATGAATTGTTTGTGTTTGAAAAATGTGATTTATGACATATTTATAGAATTTTTTTGGAGCCAAATGACCACTACCCTCCAAATAGAGTTGTTGTAAAGAGTTTTTGGTCATTTTTGACAAAACGACCAAAATACCTCCTAAAACGGTCATAAAAACGGTTTAATAGCAGGGACATTTTGGTAAATGGGGGGCCAAATATTCAAAAAAATTCAAAAAAAAATTCGGTTCACCCGGGCCGGGCCGGGCTTGGGCGAGCCTGACCGGGCCGGACCTGAGCGGACCTACCGTTCAAAATTAAAAAAAATAAAATAAACTGGATCGGTTCGGACGGACTCAGGCTTGGTTTAGTGAACTCAGTCGGGACTATTCGGATGGCGGACTCGGACGGGCCAGGCTAAATGGCGGGCCGGGCCGGACTTTACTGGAGCAGGTTTGGACGGGCCCAGCCGGTTCGCGGGCAACGTGGACTGGATGACCCCGTGAGCTCGTTTTTATTTGTGTATGATAGATAGATAGATAGATATACAGATAGTACACACTAAACTCCATGAAATGTAGGCCTTTTGACATTGATTTAACATACGAATTATTGATCCTTAAAAGTCATTGCTTCCGCACATTCACTTTTTGATGCTTGCAGCCTTGCAGGCCTCCGCTCATGCTCGCTCTCATGGTCCTTTGCTCACATTTGGTGTGCATTTTGATTGACTAAATAATTTTCAGATTTTTGACCACAATTTTTTTCAATATCATCTTTGTACAAGAACGATAAATTATACTTTTTTTTTCTTTTCTTGAGAAGCTTTCGAGGCCAAATAAATAAAACCAATTAGCTTGAGCTTCAAGAACATCTTAATAACTAATCAAGTAGTTTGTGTTGTAACTACCTTGTTATTCGAAAATTCAATAGAAGAAGATAGGGAAGTCTTCGGTGTTGAGAAGAACATCCAACACCATAATGAGTGTATTGTTATGTTTATATACAATGGGTGTATTGTTATGTTTATATGCATGGATGGAGTCGGGATTTAAATTCTCTGATGGTCGTGCTACTATATATAAAAATTCTTAAAGTTATTATGTTAATTAAACTTCAAAATAAAAAAATATACTAACATTCAAGCAAGAAGAATGAGCAGAAAAGCAAAATTAATCTTTTCAGAGTGTTACAAAAAAGGATGGATAAAATTGTACATAAAAAGTATTTAAAATATGTGATATATTTAGGAAGAGATGAGTTTCGAACTCATGCTCTCATTTAGAAGCATAAAACACTACCACTAAAACTGGTTTACACTTTGTATACTAGGAGGCTAAGCTAATATATATTTTAAAAATGCAACATTTTTCCATATAGTAACATTTAAGAAAATGGGGTGGGGTGGAGGATGTTTAAATTATTCAATAATATAGACCACACATGTAAAATTAATTGTATTGGACTATCTAAATAATTAAGCCAAATTAAAGTAGTCTATTTGAAAAATTGACTTAAGGGTATAATTGTCGTGAAAATAATGTGTAGATATCGGAGATAAATCTAATTTGATGTGGGTTTTAAAAACTTTGGTATATAATAGGCAACCGATAGTTGGTGTTTAATTTCGGCTGGCAGTTGGTGTTTAATTTTGGTCTTTAATTTTGGCCGACAATTATCGTGTCTCGGAACACTACTTCTGATTCTTTGGATTTTGGTATCTTATTATTTATGGTAGTGGAATTCTAAAACTTTTGTTATCAGAAGATATGTTTCCATATGTTTTTTTGAAGCCATTATATATGATGAAAGAGCATTTATTGCAAGATATTTTATGTGCATCAATACATCAAAGTGATTTAGTTCGTGCTTTATGTCATGCAAAAGATTCACATGCTTATGATGTAGTATATAAATTTTGTTATAATCTTTATGGATTATTTGATATAATTTCTTTTGATGCATACATTCAGTAGAATCTAATATGTTGATTAATGATTATTTAATTTAAATATGCTTGTACATAAGAATTTAGTCAACATTTTTGGTACCTTTTTGACTAGCAATAGTTGTCTAAACTTCTGAATAAACTCATTAAAATAAGATATTGTTAGGGTTATATACTAAAAGCATCACTTTTGTAGTAACCTTATTTCCTTAAATTTTGAATGAGAATCATATGGGCAAATATTTGCATATTGTATTTGTTGCAAGTGTTAATGCAAATGTCTGATATTCTATATTATAGATAATATGGTGTGTGGTGTCACACAGAAGATCATATTATCAGTTTCCTATGGAGTATATAAATAGTTCACAACCTAGATGGACTTGGACAATCGATTGGAAAGGTTGTAGTGTAATATGGTATTAGTCTATCTTGACTATAGGTTTACACTAGTACACTTTGTGTGTATTGAACAGGACCACTTGAGATTGTTCTCTTTGTACTGACTACATAAGAGAACAAACACCTCTGTTATTATGGATGCTTGTACTCTTAATCCGGATATAATAACGGACATGTATATGCAATGTGCATTACTTTAACTCATAAAAGAGTGAGATTCATTATGGATCAACAACCTCTATGAATTGGATAATAACATTGTATGTATGATGGGCTGTTGATTATAAATAGAATCCATGTCCTGATACATCGGGTTGATGATGTCCTCTTAAGGAGCTCATAAGGATTGTCATGTAAACCCTGCAGGTGGATTATATCCGACATGACAAATAAAGTTGAGCGGTACTACTTAAGGATAGAAGATGTCGAATCAATATAGTTGTCAGTAACTTAATTTGATCGACGGACATACGATATCTTAACATGGGGGGCCAAACGAGCATATAATAAAAGGAGCCCACAAAACATAATTTGGGATTAGGAAGGTAGTGCAACAATAGCTCATTAGTGGACCGAGCTATTGTTAATGGGCCTGGATTGTGTGTTCGGACTGAACACGGGATATCCAGATCCGTTAGGAGGCCGAACCCTAATTTCTCCTCATGGTCCCTGCCGTAGCCTATATATATCCTCTATTCTCTGGCCGCCAGATTACCGATTAGAAATCTAAAATTTTCTCTAAATTCATGATTCACGTAAGGAGAGAAAGAGAGTGCTGCCAAGGAGAAAAAAAGGTTGGAAGATCGTCGCCCACACGACGTCCAACTCGAGGAAGGAATACGTACAGAAGATCTTGGGGTCGTCCGTTCGAGATTGCCAGGAATTACTTGTCTCCTTTCCTCCGCAGGTATAATTCATGAACCCTAGTTTCTGCCTATGAAGGGTTAGAACACGTATTTGAACTGTTTAACTTTCTATCGATCAATACGCACAGCAAAGGAAGGGTCCTGGGAATCCCCAGTTCCATCAATTGGTATCAGTGCCAGGTTGGATCTAAGTATTGATTGATACGTCCATGTTGTCCAATAAAACTTGCGCTATGTAATAGTCGATAGATGTAGATCTCTTCTAACTCGGTTTTGCAGGCATCTTAGATCCAACTATTATGGTCCAATACATGTTTTTTGATTGTGTTGTTTAAACCACGGACATGTCGTAGATGTTGTTTTTGCTGTGGATGTAATTAAAATCACGAGGGTTGATCGTACTTATTAATTTAAATTTTTAATCCAGATTATGTGTGAACTCCTTCGGGAGGCATAGGATTGATATAATTTTAATTATTTTTGATCAATCGTGATGGCAGTGGTGGCTGTTTCTGACGCCGGACGAGATGCTGGTTTTGAGCAATCCAGAGGCAGACAGATGATTTTCGATGAAGGAATCGACAGCCAAAACATATTCGGACGAGATGCTGGTTTTGAGCAATCCAGAGGCAGAAGATCTGCGCAGCGCCAGATTTTGGATTCGGATAGTTGAGGACGGAGTAGCAAAGATGACCATAATAGTTGGATATTTTCTCTTATTTTTGTCATTTTACTTTTTCTTATTATGCATGTTTATTATTGTGTGGTAGTTTTTTTTTGAAAAACCAAGCCTACATTAATAATGGACAACATGGACATAATATCAACTAGTAGAAAAAATCTTATTGTTAAATAACTAAGTGGGAGAGGATTTTTATTTAGTATAAATCTCATGGTCTCCATTACTGGTTTGTAGGTGATGTAATTATACTTGCGTGTTGGCTTTAGTGCTTTCCTCCATATCGGATGAGTATAATTATGGATCACCAATACAAACTTCCTTAGGGATAATTGTAGAAAGTTACCTAGTATGTGTTCACTTCTCCATCTGAAGGAACTCATTACAAGGTAATGGACTTAGTATTAAGTAATGGTATACACTTATATACAAATAATGGTATCCTCCCCATCGGAGTCACTGCTATTATTTGTATGACCAGAGTAAGACCAGCATATTAATTTTATTTGTCATAAAGTTATATTGACATGATAGTAAAATTAATAAGAAAAATCTACTTGAACAAAGTTGAATTTGTATACGTCCACACTATCGTGGCATACTAAATTCATGGTGTTCAAGGTGTTGGTGAGTTTCTTATTATTGTTTTAAGGGAATCAATATTTAGTTAATTCAAAAAGTTTTTTTGCCCTACATAATTTTATTTATGTGATTCTCAGGATTTCAAAAATGGGTTCTTTCAGTCCACTAATGGTGATTCTTAAAAAAAATAAACTTACTGGACCTAATTATATTGACTGGAAACGTAATTTGGACATTGTTCTGACTGTTGAGGAGTACAAATATGTACTTGTTGAGGAATGCCCACCTAAGCCTGATGCTAACTCTGATGAAGAGGTCAAAGAGGCTTATAAAAAGTGAAAAAAGGCAGATGAGATGGCACGGTATTACATTCTGGCATCTATGTCAAATGTACTGCAATATCAGCATCAGGCCATGGCCACAGCTTATGATATGATGTATAACCTCAAGGAACTCTTCGGACATCAGAGTAGAGCAGCTAGGCAGTTTGCTATGAAATGTTTGATGAATACAAAAATGGCTGAGGGCACACCAGTAAGGGATCATGTTCTCAAGATGATGGGTCATCTGAATGAGATGGAGATCCTTGGAGCTAAAATCGATGGAGAAACCCAGGTCGATATCATTCTCGGGACTCTGCCTAAAAGTTTTGACAATTTCTGCCTTAATTACAACATGAACAAAAGGTTGTATAGTTTGGCAGAACTTGCAAAAGAGCTATAGGATGCTGAATCTCTCTTTAGGCAGAGTGGTCATGTTTTTGTTTCTGAAAAGGCTTCTACTTCTAAGCCAAAAGGCGGTAAGAAAAAGAATAACATTCAGAAACAGGCAAACTTAGCAAAGAAGGGCGTGGGACCTCAAGGCGCAGTGAAAAAGCCCAAAGGCAAATGTTTCAAGTACAAAGGGTCAGGATATTGAAAGACTGATTGTCCACTTCTCAAACAAGGGAACAAAGAAGGTATATCTCATTTACTAGTAGTTGAAACATATTTAGCGGTGTTATCTACCGGCACCTGGTGTGTAGATACAGGAGCCACTAATCATGTCTGCAATACATTACAGGGGTTCCAGGAAACCAGACGGCTCAGTGATGGAGAGATATGCTTATTTACGGGTGATGCTACAAAAGTATCGGTCGTTGCACTAGGAGATGTTACTTTATCTTTTGGTAGAAATAAGTCTTTGACATTGAGAGATTGTCTTTATGCACCTTCACTTAGAAGGAATTTAGTTTCTGTTTCTATGTTAGTTAAGGATGGATATTCAGTTTATTTTAATGACAATATTGTTATTAGAAAGAATAAACATTTTATCTGTTCTGGTGCATTGTAGATAATTTGTATGTCATTAATCCTATTTCGCCTATAATGCAACTTATGGAAATGAATAATATGTCATCTAACTTAAATAAGAGAAAAGAACCTTCTTGTATGAACCAAACATATCTTTGGCACTTACGATTGGGGCATATTAACCTAAGAAGGATTCAAAGACTGGTTGAAGATGGACCTTTGAGTTCATTGGAAGTGGAGGCACTACCAGTCTGTGAATTCTGCTTGGAAGGTAAAATGACCAAAAGGCCTTTTATGGCAAAGGGGTATAGGGCCAAAGATGTGTTGGAATTGGTTCATTCTGATTTGTGTGGACCCATGACTATCCAAGCTAGAGGTGGCTTTGAATATTTTGTCACATTTATTCACGATTATTCAAGATATGGATACATTTATTTGATGCGCCGTAAGTCTGAGTGCTTTGAGAAATTCAAAGAGTACAAGGCTGAAACGGAAAAACGTCATGGAAAATATATCAAGTCATTACGATCAGATCGTGGTGGCGAGTACCTCTTTGGAGAGTTTAGGGATTTTTTATCAGAGGCTGGGATTACATCCCAATTGACTGCACCTGGAACGTCCCAACAGAATGGTTTAGCCGAAAGAAGGAATAGAACTCTTATGGAGATGGTTAGATCAATGATGAGTTATTCGGATTTGCCAGATTTGTTTTG
Organism: Iris pallida; assembly: GCA_029216955.1. Lineage (NCBI taxonomy): Eukaryota > Viridiplantae > Streptophyta > Magnoliopsida > Asparagales > Iridaceae > Iris > Iris pallida. Next base: position 12,027,954 of record JANAVB010003398.1, on the reverse strand, counting down.
GGGATATACCTTAGAGACTGCAGCTTATATTTTGAACTTGGTTCCTTCTAAGTCAGTGCCGCTTACTCCCACAGAGCTGTAGATTGGGCGTAAGCCTAGTCTGAAACATGTTCGCATTTGGGGTAGTCCAGCACATGTGTTGAATGGGAAAGCAGATAAGTTGGAATCTCGTATAGAAGTACGCTTGTTTGTAGGCTATCCAAGAGGAACGAAAGGAGGTTTATTTTATAGTCCTAAGGATCAGAAGGTCATTGTTAGCACCAATGCCCGATTCTTAGAGGAAGACTACGTGATGAACCATAAACCCACAAGTAGAGTTGTTCTAGAAGAACTGAGACGTGAGACACCAAGTACTTCAGTACCAACAGTATAAGAGGATGAACCACAAATAACTGCACAACGTGTCACAAATGTTACACCACAACCGATAGTGCCTCGTCGTAGTGGAAGGGTTATGATACAACCTGATAGATATATGTTCTTGGGAGAGTCGTCAGACTTCGTCCCTGAGGAACAAGATTATGATCCCTGTACCTACAATGAAGCACTCCAAGATAAAGATACAGAGTCTTGGCAAAAAACAATGATATCTGAAATAGAATCTATGGATTCTAATCTGGTCTGGGAGCTTGTAGAACCACCCGTTGGTGTAAAAGTCCATTGGATACAAGTGGGTCTATAAGAGAAAAAGAGGATCAGACGGTAAGGTTGAAACCTTTAAAGCTCGGCTTGTAGCAAAAGGTTTTACTCAAAGAGAGGGTATCGATTATGAGGAAACCTTTTCTCCTGTAGCCATGCTTAAGTCTATTCAGATTCTTTTATCTATTGCAGCTCATCTCGATTATGAGATTTGGTAAATGGATGTCAAGACAGCTTTCCTTAATGGAAGTCTTGAGGAAGACATCTATATGAAGCAACCAGACGGGTTCATTGAAAAGGGCCAGGAGCATCTTGTTTGTAAGCTCAAAAAGTCCATTTATGGACTTAAGCAAGCTTCCAGATCTTGGAACATCTGTTTTGATCAGGTGATAAAATCCTATGGATTTGATCAATGTCAGGATGAATCATGTGTATACAGAAAGTGTGACAGAAACGTGGTGGTGTTCCTAGTACTTTATGTGGATGACATCTTGCTCATTGGAAACAATGTGAAGGTATTATCAGAAGTAAGGGTATGGTTGTCCAAACAGTTTGATATGAAGGACTTGGGAGAAGTAGGTCACATCCTTGGGATCAAAGTTCTACGAGATCGCAAGAAAAGGATGTTGGGCTTATCCCAAGCTTCCAATATCGATAATGTACTAACTCGTTTTAGTATGCAAAATTCTAAGAAAGGTTTCTTACCTTTTAGACATGGAATTGCTCTATCAAAGGAGCAGTATTCGCGGACACCTAAAGAGATAGAGAACATGAAGGCAGTTCCTTATGCTTCAGCAGTAGGAAGCTTAATGTATGCAATGCTATGTACGAGACCAGACATCTGCTTTGCCGTAGGCAAGGTCAGCAGATATCAGTCTAACCCAGGACAAGAGCACTGGACTGCCGTAAAGCATATTTTGAAGTACCTAAAAAGGACTAAAGAGTATATGCTAGTTTACCAGGCAAATAGTTTAGTTCCCTTGGGGTATACAGACTCAGATTTTTAGTCAGATAGGGATTCCAGGAAATCTACCTCAGGTTATGTGTTTACTTTGGGAGGTGGAGCCATTGTATGGAGGAGTATCAAGCAAAAATGTATTGCTGATTCCACCATGGAAGCCGAGTATGTGGCAGCCTCTGAGGTAGCCAAAGAAGCGGTTTGGCTCAGAAACTTTCTGTTGGACTTGGATGTGGTACCTAGTTTGCCTAAGTTTATTACACTTTATTGTGATAATAGTGGTGCAGTTGCAAACTCGAAGGAACCACGAGCCCATAAGACAGGAAAACACATTGAGCGCAAGTACCACCTGATACGAGATTTCGTAAAGAAAGGAAAAGTTGCTGTGATCAAGATAGCATCAGCCGACAACCTAGCTGATCCCTTTACAAAGAGCTTACCAGCTAAGACTTTTGACAGTCATGTTGAGGGAATGGGAGTCAGATGTGTAGCAGCATGGCTTTAAGTATAAGTGGGAGATTTGTAACAGTATACTGAAAAGCAATACTTTGAGTATAAGTGGGAGATTGTTAGGGTTATATACTAAAAGCATCACTTTTGTAGTAACCTTATTTCCTTAAATTTTGAATGAGAATCATATGGGCGAATGTTTGCATATTGTATTTGTTGCAAGTGTTAATGCAAATGTCTGATATTCTATATTGTAGATAATATGGTGTGTGGTGTCACACATAAGATCATATTATCAGTTTCCTATGGAGTATATAAATAGTTCACAACCTAGATGGACTTGGACAATCTATTGGAAAGGTTGTAGTATAATCTGGTATTAGTCTATCTTGACTATAGGTTTACACTAGTACACTTTGTGTGTATTGAACAGGACCACTTGAGGTTGTTCTCTTTGTACTGACTACATAAGAGAACAAACACCTCTGTTATTATGGATGCTTGTACTCTTAAACCGGATATAATAACGGACATGTATATGCAATGTACATTACTTTGACTCATAAAAGAGTGAGATTCATTATGGATCAACAACCTCTATGAATTGGGTAATAACATTGTATGTATAATGGGCTGTTGATTATAAATGGAATCCATGTCCCGATACATCGGGTTGATGATGTCCTCTTAAGAAGCTCATAAGAATTGTCATGTAAACCCTGCAGGTGGATTATATCCGACATGACAAATAAAGTTGAGCGGTACTACTTAAGGATAAAAGATGTCGAATCAATATAGTTGTCAGTAACTTAATTTGATCGACGGACATACGATATCTTAACATGGGGAGCCAAACGAGCATATAATAAAAGGAGCCCGCAAAACATAATTTAGGATTAGGGAGGTAGTGCAACAATAGCTCATTAGTGGACCGAGCTATTATTAATGGGCCTGGATTGTGTGTTCGAGCTGAACACGGGATATCCAGATCCGTTAGGAGGTCGAACCCTAATTTCTCCTCATGGTCCCTGCCGTAGCCTATATATATATCCTCTATTCTCTGGCCGCCAGATTACCGATTAGAAATCTAAATTTTTTTCTAAATTCGTGATTCACGTAAGGAGAGAAAGAGAGTACTGCCAAGGAGAAGAAAGGTTGGAAGATCGTCGCCCACACGACGTCCAACTCGAGGAAGGAATACGTGCAGAAGATCTTGGGGTCGTCCGCTCGATATTGCCAGGAATTACTTGTCTCCTTTCCGTCGCAGGTATAATTCGTGAACCCTAGTTTCCGCCTATGAAGAGTTAGAACACGTATTTGATCTGTTTAACTTTCTATCGATCAATACGCACACCAAAGGAAGGGTCCTGGGAATCCCCAGTTCCATCAGATGTTGCCAAAGTGACCTCTCTTTCGTAGATAGTCTATGAGTGATGTTGGATATTTGTGTGTGTACATTCATGCGAGTATTACTCGGCCCAAAGGAAGGTTAATACTTGGCCGAATTACACACATACTTGTGGTGATAAATGTGTAACAATTATAAGGTTTACATGTGAATAATAACCCGATACAAAGATTGACTTATTATTTGACATAACTTATTGTCAACGTTGTTTGCCATTGATTGTAAAAGAACAGAACAATTATCGGAGGACTGAACTTAGACTCACAATACAAACTCGCTTGTACAAAGAAAGCCTAGGGACGAAAACCTAGGTACAACAATCTAAGTACAATTATTTATTTTAGATTCTGGGGGGTGACGGTAGAGGCTCGAAAAAGCGACGACAGCTCTGCCTTACTCCTTGGACGATCGGGTGCAGCCTTGGCTCTGTAGAAGAACTGCTTGGCGTTGATGAAGAAATGCTCTCCTTTCAATTTTTCTCTGATTCTCTGGATCCGAGGGGGGTGTGCTCTCTCTCTGCTCTCTGCTTGTCTATGTCTGTCTTACTTTGTATGTGTGTCTGTTGCAAGGGAATGGCACCTTGCTATTTGTAAGAGTGGGGGCATCATTAGGGTTTTGCAATGATTGCCCATTCTCAAAAGTCGGCGGCTAAGGATCAATGAATCTGGGCCTGTCATCTTGAATATAATAGATCTGGGCAATTAATATGAATGCATCAAATCTTTGTGGGTAATTAATGATGATTGACATAAATCCCTATGATTTGTTATACCAATCTCGGATTTCCAGCCACGTGTTATTGATTTGCTTGATTGCAAATGATCTGATTTGATCCCAATATTTTATTAGGATTTGCTGATGGATTTTGGTCGATTTGATGCCACGTGTCCCATTATCATGCCACGTGTCTTAACCGCAAGCCACTTAGAAAATCTGAGCCGCATGAGGACTTCTCCCCATTGAGCCGCATAAGGTTGGCCATGTGTCAAGGCTGCTTGGGAGTGGCCCCTGAACATTTGGACCGCATGGTGATGATCTGAGACATATGAGCGTAGGCGACCGCATGATGGGTGCTTTCTTCGTGAGCCGCATGGAGATAGTTTTCGTGAGCCGCATGGAGATAGTCCTCGTGAGCCACATGGGGTAGCATCTGCTTGAGCCGCATGGGGTAGCCTCTGCTTGAGCCGTATGGGGTAGTTCTCGTGAGCCGCATGGGATAGCTTCGGCCTAAGCCGCATGGGGTGGTCTCTGTTTGAGCCGCATACGACTGTCCACATGTCAAGGACGCATGAAAGTTTCTGGGTTTCGGGGGATTGTGTCAGAGATCTCCTTCGTTTCCCTAGGAGTCTGCCATTATGACAGAGTCATTATTGCATCTTTCTGTCATTGGTCAGAGCTGTCAGCCGTCAAGGCATTAAATGCAGTAGAAAACAACGGGAAGAGCTGTTGAGAGGAGCCACGTGACTCCCCTCTGGGCCGCATGGAACTATTCGAGCCGCATAGATGCTTGAGCCGCATGGGTCCCTGAGCCGCATGAGCTCTCTGAGCCGCATGGGGTTCTTGGTCGCATGGATCTTTCTTTATTCTATTCCATGCTTCTACAAAGATTTGATTTTAACACCAAGAGTACCACTTGTAGTTAATATCACTGTCCAAAGACTTGATATTAATGATGTACTAGATAACTTGAGAAGGGGTTCACCATTATTTGAATATATTTTATTATTTTTTGTTATTAATTAGAGCATTTTTGTTTTGTTGTTTTGTTCTCTTTACAGCTAATATTGCTAAAGTATCTGCCAATGTGAATTTATTTTTCATGTTTAATAGAACAAATTTTAAAGGCAAAAAGGGGCAGAATAAAGAAGCTGCTAAGGATTCAACACAAAATAAACAACAATATAAATTAAGGATTGTTTCTTTTGTGACAAGTCATGACACACAAGGAAGAAATGTACAAAGTACCACATTTGTCGTATAAAAAAAAGTATATTTCTAAATTTGGTATGTTCTGAGGTTAATTAAGCTTTAAGACCAAGAAACTCACGATGGTTAGATTCTGGTGCGACTATCCACATTAGTGTTCAAGACAAGGTTGCCTAAGATACTGAAAGCCAATTGATGGTGACAAATACATCTATGTGGGTGACGGCAATTCAATAGAAATAGAAGTAATATACATTTTATGTTATTATTATGAATCGATTATTATTTGGATTTGATAGACACTTTTTTTGTACCTTCTTTTAGACGAAATTCTGTTTCAGATTCCTTAATGGACAAAGCTGGTTATCATTGTTCATTTGGAAACAATAAGTTTAGTCTATCTTTAAATTCAAATATTATTAGTAACTGTTCTCTTAAGGTTTATGATAACCTATATTCACTTGAAACTATTCCATCTTACAATAAAACCTTGTAAGTGGAGTCATGTGGTACTAAACACAAAATTAACAATAATAATTTTTTAGCCTCATTATGACATAAACGATTAGTTCACATCTCTAGAAATAGAGTTGAACGACTGATGTGCGATGGGATTTGGATTCCATTGACTTATAGCCTTTAATATCTGTATTGAATGTGCAAAGGGGAGACATACCAAAGTTAAATTGTAACCCGCTACTTTATTGGATATGCTGAAAGATAAAGGGGTTAATAATTGTATGTGTTGGCACCTTTTATTTTGATATATTAACAGCATCTTCGTAGTTTAGTTTTCTCTGTTATCAGATTGACATCATTTCAGACGCTCTCTACATAAAGTCTGTCCATTCAAGAATAGCAACCATGGACTTGAAGACTGAAGCAAAGACCGGCATTCCTTGACAAGACGGCTCTATACACTTCAAGATTTCGAGTCTTCACAAGGTCTAGTTCTTTCTGTAAACACTTAAGGTTGGATGACAAACTAAACACTTTCTATTATTCAGTCAAAAATCAATACCTTATAGAACGGCATACCGGCGGTATGCTCCGGCATACCGGCGGTATACCGTTTTACTGACCACAAAACTTTCTGTGAGAAATATCGGCATACCGACGGTATGCTCCGGCATACCGGCGATATACTGTTTTGTGGACCACAAAACGATCTGTAACAAACATCGGCATACCGACGCTCTGCTCCGACATACCGACGGTATACCATTTTGTTTGCCTAAAAAACGTTCTATGATAATTATCGGCATACCGACGGCATACTCCGGCATACCGGCGGTGTACCGTTTTGTGAGCCTTAAAACATTCTGTGACAAAACATCGGCATACCGACGGTATGCTCCGGCATACCGACGGTGTACCGTTTTGTTTATCACAAAATGTTCTGTGACAAACATCGGTATACCGACGGCATACCGCGGCATACTGATGGTATACCGGGTTACGAAATTTGATTTTTGAATGGCAAACACTGCATTAATGGCGAGCATTAAATGCTCCCAACGGATACAATTATGACCGTTACTGTTTGACCGGCATACCGACGGTATGCCGTTCCATACTGATGGTATACCGGTCAGCCTATATCCAGGAGCATTAAATGCTACCTACTCTTGGTTTTTTATAAATGCAAGCTTTCTTTCTTCTTGAAGGTTTATCCACTCTTGCCATAAATTTTCCAAACAACCAAGAGCTCCACCATTAATACTCTACCAAGCTTTTAATTGTCATCCTCTCCCAAAGTGCTAGAGTATCAAAGAGTTGTAATTTTTGATCTTCAAGTGTTAGAAGATCAACAAATTCTCTTCTCATTTTTTGAAGTTGGCGAGCCTTCGTAAGAAAACTCGTGTGTTGAAGTTGGCGAGTTCTTCGGATCCAAACTCGTGTTGAAGTTCGCGAGTTCTTCGGATCCAAACTCGTGTGTACTATTTTATTAAATAGTGGACTTAAGCCGAAGAGAGTTCCGGGACTGGATTGCCTCAAGCGAGGATACCAGGATACATCTTGTGTTTGATTTTCTTACTCTCTCTTTTTATTTGACGTATATTTCTTCTTGTGCTTTAGTTATTTTTTATTTCCCTATTCACCCCCCTCTAGGGTTTTACAATTGGTATTAGAGCTTTGTTCTCTTGATTTGGATTTACACCCTTTGAGTGATCCATGGCCACTAACCCTAGTATCAACACCTTCCACAATGAGAGACACTCCACAAATAGGGCTCCCCTATTTGATTGAACCAACTATAACTACTGGAAGATTAGGATGAGCATTTATCTGAAGTCCATAGATTTCGATTTATGGGATTGTGTGAAAAATGGTCTCCCCCTACTCCTTCCAGAGTTATTGGAAATGTTGCATCTGACACCTTTAGGGACTTACTCACTGAAAATACCAACAAGCTTGCTAGTCGAGATGCTAAGGCTATGAACGCTCTTTACTGTGCTCTCGATAGTAGTGAATTCAATAGAGTCTCTACTTGCAAGACTTCTAATGAGATTTAGAAGTTGCTTGAAGTCACACACGAGGGAACATCACAAGTAAAGGAATCTAAGATTAGTAGACTCATACAAGAATATGAGTCCTTCAAGATGAAACATGATGAGTCTATTACTTGCATGTTTACTCGTTTTGGTGATATTATTAATCCTCTTTCTTCTCTTGGTAAGGAATATCCTGCTCATGAAAAGATCAGAAAAATCTTTAGAGGATTGACAAAAGGATGGAGTCCTAAAGCTACCGCAATCATTGAGGGGAACAACCTGACAGTCATGAACCTTGAGACCCTCATGGGGAAGCTTATGACTCATGAACTCGGTATGAAAGATCAAGAAGAATCTTTCATACAAGAGAAGGAGAAAGAGAAGGCCAAAGAGAAGGAGAAGTCTCTTGCTCTCAAAGTTATAAAGTCCTATTCCAAGGATAGCTCCGACGACAATGAGTCGGACGATGATGAAGAAATAGCTCTCACACCTAAGCACTTTTAAAAGTTCCTTAAATTCAACAAAGCCAACCGCTTCAGACGGGACAATGAGGAAGATCCGGCGTGCTATCAATGCACAAGAACTGGACGCATCAAGAGAGACTGTCCCATGATAAGAAAAGACTCAAGCAAGTACGAGAAGCCTAGCAAAGGAAGCTCGTCCTCCAGGAAATTCGCCAATACAAGCATTTGGTGTGAGAGTGACGCAAGCGACTCTGACAATGACAAAGAGTGCAAACACAATGCAAACGTTTATCTCATGGCAACCGATGAGGTACTTGATGATCTCTCCTTAAATACTCTTACTTATGATGACTTGGAGAAAGCTATCCTTGAACTACATGAAAAGCACAAAGGTGTTAGGAATAAATACAAGAAATTTCTAAAAGAGGTTGATGCTCTTCAACTTGAAGTAGAGAGACTCTCTAGCATCATTATTGATGTAAAAAAGAAATCTCCCACTTCTGACACGGATGAGATAGAGTCTTTGGGACTCAAGTTTCAAGAATCCCTTATCACCATCAAGAAAAAGGATGATGAGATTCAATCCCTCAGAAGGGCTTATGAATTTGCTATGCATAAAGTTGAAGATGCTAATAGAAGAGAATATGATACTTCTATTAAGTATAATAATCTTCTTATGCAGAGTAAGAAACTAGGTAATAAGAACACTACTCACGCACAAACTCCAAGACATCTCCACACTCATCACAATGCTAGTCATACTTCTTACATGAACACTACACACAAGTCCTATTCTAACACAAGGAAAGGACCATTTGTTAAGAAAAATACTTCGCATCATGCTTTTTATTATCATCATCATAATACTAATGATAGAACACCTCGTACTAGAGATTCACATATGCATGATACTCACACGTCTTCTTCTAAATCCTCTATGATTTGCAACTACTGTGGCTTGCTTGGACATACGACCAATTATTGTCATACAAGGAAACTAGTTGATAAGAAAGTTTATAAATGGGTTCCTAAGACTAACACTCAAGGACCCATACGATCATGGGTACCAAAATGTTCATCTTCAACTTATGTTGTAGGTGAAGAGTCCTTCTCATGCTAGAAGCAAATAGATTCTCGATAGCGGTTGTTCACGGCATATGACAGGGGATGCTTCATTATTTATAATGCTATCGATGAAGAAGGAAGGACACGTCTCCTTTGGTAACAGTCTTAAAGGTCACATTACAGGAAATGGTAATATCGGTTCCCCTCCTTATCCTTGTATTAAGAATGTGTGTCTTGTTACTAATCTTAAACACAATCTTCTTAGTATTAGTCATCTTACTGATAATGGTTATGATATCAAGTTTGTTAAGCTTAAATGTTTCATTACCGATAGTTCAAGTGGATCTATTATTTATGAAGGCATTAGAGAAAATAATATCTATATTTTATATCTTGTCGAAGACACTAACAATGACAGGTACTTAGTTGCTAAGAACGATGAAAGTTGTCTTTGGCACATGAGGCTCGGACACGCCAACATGGATACCATTTCTCGTCTTGCCACCAAGAAGCTTGTAAGAGGACTCCCAAGTATCCCTTTCAAAAAGGATATGGTGTTTGCGAGAAAAGTAAGTTGACCAAGTCATCCTTCAAATCCATCAACTCTGTGAGTACCTCTAGACCTCTTCAACTTATTCGTATGGATCTTTTTGGTCCTAGTAGAGTTGCTAGTCTTGGAGGCAAGCTTTATGCTTTTGTTTTGGTTGATAATTTTTTGAGATTTACTTGGGTTATTTTTCTTGCTTGCAAAAGTGATACTTTTCGTAAATTTGTTGCTTTTTGTAAACGTGTTCAAAATGAGAAAGGTTTTTCTATTAACAAGATTAGAAGTGATCATGGAGGAGAATTTGACAATGCCGATTTCAAAAGATTTTGTAAAAAGAATGGTTTTGGACATGATTTTGCTTGTCCATGAACTCCTCAACAAAATGGTGTTGTGGAGAGAAAGAATAGAACCCTTGGCGATATGGCCCGGGTTATGTTAAACCAATATAAGCTCCCTCAATATTTTTGGACGGAAGCCGTTAACACGGCATGTCATATTATAAATAGGGTCTTGATTAGACCTATTTCTAAAAAGACTCCTTATGAGCTTTGGTTTGGCAAAATTCCCTCTATTGAATATTTTAAATTTTTTGGATGTAATTGTTTTATTTTGAATACCAAGGATAACCTAGGCAAGTTTGAAAAAAAATCCTATGAAGGAATATTCCTTGGATACTCTACTCATAGTAAAGGTTTTCATATTTTTAATAAAAGAAGTCTTGTTGTCGAAGAGTCAATCAATGTCTCTTTTAATGAACTTAACTTTTCTACATTCTCCTCTTCCAATGATATTGATGACATCTCGTTTGGGTTGGAGAACTCCTCTATTGGAGATTGTCCTTCTTAATCTAACAATGAAGTTGTGACTCCTCCAACAAAAGAGTCTCCACCACTCCAACCTCCTCAAAAAAATCTTCCAAAAGAATGGAGATTTGTCACTAATCATCCTAAGGAGCTTATCATTGGGGATCCTTCTTCCATTGTAAGCACTAGATCCTTCACTCGTGATCTTTGTGCAAACGTGGCTTTTATCTCTTAAATAGAGCCTAAAAAAATTAATGATGCTTTTCATGATGAATTTTGGATGATAGCGATGCAAGAAGAGCTAAATCAATTTGAGCGAAATAAGGTTTGGGAACTTGTCTCAAAACCTAGCAATCACCCCATTATTAGAACTAATGGGTGTTTTGAAATAAACTTAATGAAGATGGGTTAGTGACTCGTAACAAAGCCCGATTGGTTGCTCAAGGCTATAACCAAGAGGAAGGCATTGACTACGACGGAACCTATGCCCCGGTTGCTCGTCTTGAATCCATTCGTATGCTATGTACGTTTGGTTGCTTTAATAATTTTAAATTCTTTCAAATGGATGTTAAGAGTACTTTTCTGAATGGTATTATTAAAGAGAAAGTTTATGTAAAACAACCTTCTGGCTTTAAAGATTTTTAATTTTCTAATCACGTGTTCAAACTCCACAAAGCCCTTTATGGCCTCAAACAAGCTCCCCGTGCTTTGTATGAGCGTCTTAGCTCCTTTCTTGTTTCACACAATTTTTCTAAGGGCAAAGTCGACACGACACTTTATCAAATCCCATAATGGTACTCTTTTATTGGTTCAAATTTATGTCGATGACATTATTTTTGGTTCTACTAACAATACACTTTGTGTAGAATTTGCTAAAGTTATGCAGGAAGAATTTGAAATGAGCATGATGGGTGAACTATTATTCTTTTTGGGCTTACAAATCAAACAAGAACCCAAAGGGACCTTCATCAATCAAGCAAAATATACAAAGGATCTCCTCAACCATTTCAAACTTGACTCATCCAAATCAATGAGGACTCCTATGGCAACAACGACAAAGCTTGACAATGATGAAGATGGCACATCGGTCGACATTCGTAAGTATCGAGGTATGATCGGTAGTTTACTATATCTAACTGCTAGCCATCCTGATATCATGTTTAGTGTATGTCTTTGTGCACGATATCAAGCAAATCCAAAGGAATCGCACTTATGTGCTGTCAAACGTATTTTTCGATATCTCAAAGGCACCGTTAACATGGGCCTTTGGTATCCGAAATCTTCACCCTTTGAGCTTCACAGCTTCTCGGATGCAGATTTTGTCGGATGCAAGATTGACCTAAAAAGCACTAGCGGTACATGTCAATTCCTTGGAAAATCCTTAGTATCGTGGTTTAGTAAGAAACAAAATTCTGTTGCTCTTTCAACAACTGAGGTCGAGTATATTACGGCCGGTTGCTGTTGTGTACAAATTCTTTGGATGTCACAAACACTTATAGATTATGGCATTTCTCATACTTGAACCCCTATTAAATGTGATAACACTAGCTCGATCAATCTCACGAAAAACCTGATTTGTTACTCACGTACAAAGCACATTGAAATTAGATACCATTTTTTCGTGACCATCAACAAAAGGGGGATATCCGCCTTGAATTTATTGACACTACTTATCAGTTAGCCGATATTTTCACCAAACCACTCCCGGAGGATCGTTTCGTTTTTTTTGCCAAGAATTGGGCATCTTAAACTTAGACTCATAGTTCTTCTCGACCGGCACACCGACGGTATACTGCGGTATACCGATGGCATGCCAATTTTGGTTCAGAATTATGTTCTGTGCCAAAATCCATATACCGTTGGCATACTTCGGCATACCGATGGTATACCGATTTGCGACGGACTGCTGTGTCAGATCGAGCTCGGGCCCCACCTTTCTTCCATTCTCTCTTTATTCCTTTCTTTCCCTCATTAATAACTATTACATCTATCATCTCCCTATTTATTACCCAACTCCTCTTCCCAATACCCTAACTTCCCATCCACATTAATACCCATCCCTTCCTATTCCCTATTAACTCCTCCATTTTTATCATTTCCAACCCACCACCCTTCCCACTTCCTCTCTTTAACCGTTTCCACCATCTCTTTTAAAAGCCCTATTCTCTTCATCATCCTCCTCCACTTTTCATATCTTCTCAAAACCCTACTTCCTCCTCCAACTTTCTTCATCTCCTCCATGGCAAATCCCAAGCGTCCCCGTTCCTCCTCCACTGCTTCGAATCCCTTCACCCCGGTGGTTCTCCCCCATGGATATGACCAGCGGGTCTTCACTTCCTCTTTGGCCGCAGAATCTTGGTTCCAGCACTTCGTGCACCATAACATCTTCAAAGGCCGCTCCATTAACTGGAACCTCTTCCCCGGCCTTATTTCTCTTTTTGAGGAGGCTGGTCTCTCTTTTCTCCTTTGGTGTCAGGTGCCTGTCTACCCCACCGCCGTGTGTTTGTTCTACTGCAACTTGGTTTCTAACATCAAGAACAGCGCCATTGAAACGATGGTCAACGACCGCCACTTTTGCCTGACGGCTCGTGACATCGCTACCATTCTCGGTATCCCGGATAGAGGAGAGGCTCTGCCAGGCTTGGCTGCTCTCTATCCTTTGGCGGAGTGCTCCTTTGATGACATCTGTGCTATCATTTGCAAGGGTCCAAACCCTCCTGCTATCCCGGCCCTTTCCGCCCAGCTGGAGCCGTTCTATTACGAGCTCCATAGGATCGTGTGCCACACCATCTATCCCAAGGACGGCAACTATGATGCCATCACTGGCAACGCCCTAGTTTGCGTGTACTTCCTCTACTCGAAGAAGTCTTTGTCCTTCCCCAAGACCCTTCTCCATGCCTTCTTTGACGTCCTGCCCGCGGGGAAGCAGAATCTCTACTATGGATCCTTTATTACCCTAATCTTGGAAGCGAAGAACGTTGACCTCTCCCTTTTCCCGTCGGACGACGTCTCTTCCTTCCTTGCTCTCTCTCGTTCCCTCGGTGGTACATCCGTATCTCGTGCCTTCTCATCTTAAGAGCCGACTGCTACTGCTCCTGATGTACCCTCTTCTACTCCTCCTACCTTCGGCCGTTACATGCCGCTGACCCAGCAGCATTTCGACATACGTATGGCGCAGGCAGAGGAGCAGATGCGGGCCCACACCTATGGCCTTGGAACTCTGATCCAATCCCGCTTCTATGACCAGGCATATTTTATTCAGCGCACCCTTCAGGACCGGAATACATTTCTGGATCTGAATCTTCAGGATCTAATATATCAGGCCTCCTGCTTTTCCGATCGCAATGCCTACGACTTTTTGTACCCGGATGACATTGATCCTTTTGGTGCTTTCCACCGGGCTCAGGATGGAGGGATGATCCGGCCGATGAGTAGGGATGGCTTCCTTATGTTGGTGATATCGAATAAGTGGTTGTCTTTTTCCTTTTTTGTGTGTTTTTGTGTCTTTTGAGGTCCTTTGGGGACCAGTATTTGAGAGTCTTTCGTTGTGTGTAGTCCTGCGGGGACTTGATATCTGTTTGTTTTATTGTCTTGCTAACTCTCGTAGAGGAGAGTTTTTATCGGTTCTTATGTAGTGTTGACTGTCTTGTCACGCATGTATCCAATTCCAAACTTTTTATCTATCAATTCATGCTTTTATCTATGATACTGTGTTCCATATTCACTGTAACTTATTTTTTTATATATATATTCCCATCTTTGACTAAGTCACAAAGGGAAAGAAAACGTATTGATGGAGAGTTGTCTACCTACGGGGAAGTCACTCCTTGAAGATGCTATCTTTTTATTTTGTCAATTATCTAAATGGGGGAGATTGTTGGCACATTTTATTTTTGATATATTAACAGCATCTTCGTAGTTTAGTTTTCTCTGTTATCAGATTGACATCATTTTAGAAGCTCTCTACATAAATTCTGTCCATTCAAGAACAGCAACCATGGACTTGAAGACTGAAGCAAAAACCAGCATTCCTTGACAAGACGGCTCTCTACACTTTAAGATTTCGAGTCTGTACAAGGTCTAGGTCTTTCTGTAAACACTTAAGTTTGGATGACAAACTAAAAGCTTTCTAATTATTCAGTCAAAAATCAATACCTAATAGAACGGCATATCGGCGGTATGCTCCGGCATACCGGCGGTATACCAATTTACTGACCACAAAACATTCTGTGAGAAATGTCGACATACCGACGGTATGCTCCGGCATACCGGCGGTATACCATTTTGTGGACCACAAAATGTTCTATGACAAACATCGGTATACCGACGGTATACCGTTTTGTTTGCCTAAAAAACGTTCTGTGATAATTATCGGCATACCGACGGTATACTCCGGCATACCGACGGTATACCGTTTTGTGAGCCATAAAACATTCTGTGACAAAACATCGGCATACCGAAGGTATACCGTTTTGTTTATCATAAAATGTTCTGTGACAAACATCGGTATACCGACGACATACCGCGGCATACCTATGGTATACCTGGTTACGAAATTTAATTTTTGAATGGCAAACATTGCATTAATGGCGAGCATTAATTGCTCCCAACGGATACAATTATGATCGTTACTGTTTAACCGGCTTACCGACGGTATGCCGGTCCATACCGACGGTATACTGGTCAGCTTGTATCCAGGAGCATTAAATGCTACCTACTCTTGGTTTCTTTATAAATGTAAGCCTTCTTTCTTTTTGAAGGTTTATCCACTCTTGTCATAAATTTTCCAAATAACCAAGAGCTCCACCATTAATACTCGACCAAGCTTTTAATTGTCATCCTCTCCCAAAGTGCTAGAGTATCAAAGAGTTGTATTTTTTGATCTTCAAGTATTAGAAGATCAACAAGTTCTCTTCTCATTTCTTTGAAGTTGGCGAGCCTTCGTAAGAAAACTCGTGTGTTGAAATTGGTGAGTTCTTCGGATCCAAACTCGTATTGAAGTTGGAGAGTTCTTCGGATCCAAACTCGTGTGTACGATTTTATTAAATAGTGGATTTAAGCCGGAGAGAGTTCCGGGACTGTATTGCCTCAAGCGAGGATACCAGGATACATCTTATGTTTGATCTTCTTACTCTCTCTTTTTTATTTGACGTATATTGCTTCTTGTGCTTTAGTTATTTTTTATTTCCCTGTTCACCCCCCTCTAGGGTTCTACAATATGATCCTACACAAATGAAATTTTTGAAAGGAGAACTATAATATTGTTTGAGGATGTTGAGTTTGGAGGGATATAAAGTTAGGGACCTTATATTTAAGGAAGAATCGATTTTGATTTCTACTATCATTTTTGACGATGTGCAATTTTTTATACATGTCATTGATCACGAAGTGAATCTGGAATCTCAACAGGACAAAGTCAAATTATCTCTACTTACACTACATCAAAACAAGCAGTTTTTGACCCCTTAGGTTCGTAAATAACGACTGTCCATGACAGTGGTTCTATTTTCGACTGATGAAATCAGTCAATTTCTATTAGAATTATTAAAATATTAAGAAAAGGATCAATCTCTTTTCTCTAAATGTTTTGCAGCTAGCTGCACTTGGAGCCCAAACATGAATTTTCATCTCTCTCATGTCTCTCTCTTCTCAAAATTTTCCCCAATTGTTTGCCGCCGAAGCTAAAATCTCTTTTCCCCAATTTTTTGCCGATGGCGCCTAAAATCTATTTTCATCTTCTTCTATCTCTCTCATCTCTCTCATCTCAGTTTTTCCCCAAAATTTTGGAGTTGGAGCCCATCGGTCATGCTTCTAATATTTTTTACAAATCCATAGAGAGGAACGAGCTCTAGGTAAGACATTCTTCTTCTTCTTCTTCTTAGCAAAGAACAAAAACTATTTTTGATTTCGGTCATAGGTTATGATCCATTTGATGATTTGCCACTGGTTGTGAGGATTTGTTGCATTTAGGTTAGTACATACTTCTTTTCAGGTTTTTTTTTCCTGTAAGCATAATACATAAGAATTGTGCCAAATGATGTAAAAATTGTAATGATGGAGAGGCTTCCATAGTTTTTTCTTTTGAGCATTAACGTGTTATCATATCCGTCGCCACTGCCATCGCCACCGCCGCCACCGCAACCACCACCACTTTTCCCTTGTTATCGTCTGTATCACCATTGTTACTATTATCTGGCTGATGAATGTTAAAAGATATAAGATCTGAGGGCTCATAAAGCATATAGTCTGTAAGGAGCATACAATTTACTAAACATATTTTGTTCACATTCCAAACATATTTTGGTCTTTGTTTACGAATACAATTCTCGTATACTTGTCGTCTACTATAAGGGCTGAAACTAAACAATCCTACTGTCTTCAAATTTTACGAAGTGTGGATGATAATTTCAATGCCGTGAGCACAGATAATTCATTAAGTGCAGAACTTGTCAAAGCTCAAGCTGATTGCAACAACCAGTATAAGCATCATTCACGTGTGTATATCAAACTACCTCTAGAAACTAAAAAACAACAACATAGAAACAAATAAAGTAGTTTGATGCTCATATTGTGTTTTGATACTTTGAACTGGAAAAAGTTGGGAACCGCAACATGCTGCCATTTGTAATCTTATTTGTAATTTCTGAGGTTTTACTTTCTAGGACAAAAATATTGTAACCATAACCATAATCGTAACATTGTCTCAACTACATGGACAAGGCTCAGTCGCTGCCAAATGTTCTTATTCTATATGATGTTGAAACATATTTTTCGATTAAACTTTGTCATGGCTTCCATTCATTTTATCTTAGATTTTTCTGGTGTCATCTTATTTGCATATGTCAAAGCTTATTTTCTGAAAATTTTATCATGATTTCTTTGCATGTTATCTTAGACTTTTCGTCATCTCTCATCGACAGAGTACAAATTTCATTGGAACAGTACTAAAAGGAATTAATATGTACTGACGAATTCTTTTTTTGTTAGCAGTAGTTCTTATCCCCTTCTTCCTGCAACCAAACAAGGAAAACAAACTTTCACCTTTTCTTTGTTACAACTTAATTACTTTTCATGTATACCAAAAAAAATGTTATTCAAAAATTTAACTTTCTTACCATAAGTAATAACGATAAGAATAATTCATCAAAAACCAATAGAATCAAAATCTAAAAGGAATCATTTTGTTTCTTCCATATTATCCATCATTAATACCCATGGAGCTTCAATATCACATTGCCACACATATTGTTTGATATGTTGTCTTCAAAAGGAGAGTGGATCTATCTGTGTTTCACTAGAAAACAAACCAAAATGATACTGGACATATGCCTTCTTGACCTGACCAACCTAAGAAAAATCACTTGCTAGAAGATTTTAGAAGAAGGTCAAAAGTCATGTTTCAGTTTTCACAGGAATGCCATTCTTCAAATGCGGGACACTGAACAGCTTTGACCAAATATCTGAAGAGAAAGAATGAAACAATCATTTCTCTCTGTTGAATCCTCTAACAAGAAACATAAAAATGGTCTTTTTGAAACTATGCTTTTATCTTTTACTGAAAATAGTCCTTTTGAAACTACACTTGATATATTCCTTCACAAAGTCACTAGTGATACTCACATAGTGTACGTATTGTGTATTGTTTGTCTTATGTTAAGCATATAGTTTGTGACCCCAAAGTTCTCACTCTACTTTTGTTGTTACTTTTTTCATACTTCTTAACTAAGTTAATTAAATCTATGGAACTGTTTACTTACACTAGTATTTTCTCTATTTAGGTTGTCTTGCATATACGTACTGGTTTTTTTTGCTTAGGTTGTGTTGCATTTATCTACATCTATGCTAATAAGATGACTGAATTACAGATTTTGGCACTTGATAAGAATTTGTTGAACCTTGTCATACTGCTGAATACACATAGGCTAAGAAGGAAGAGGGTATCATACTACTAACATCCCCATCCATTTTTGTTAGTTTGTTTCTTAGTTCATGTTTAATGTTATTGGTAAGGAATCGTACAACCAAGAAAATCTAAGGTAATGGGTTTTATGATCCAGGACCAGATCAGTCCAAATGCATATGTTGCTCATTCCACGTGCGTAAGAAACTACTTGATTACCCTGAGATAAAAGGTCATATTTAACAGGTAAGTATCAATTCCGTATAAACACCCTAAGTTTGACTCCAACCATGACTTGATTTTCAGATGGTACAGGCCTACCAAACTGCCTGGCCTGTATACAAATGACTCTATTTTGCATGTTTCTTTAAGCCCAAACTTCACTAAGCCCGCAACCAAACTCCATACAAACAGTCTATTGCATTCATGAGATTGCTGGTAGCGTTGTAGGACCCATCACTTCCAAGCAACCCACAGGCCTGCAGGTAGCCTAAGCCCCTGCCCAAATTGCTAATATTTCTGTGTAGAACTTGAATTTTCGTGCTCATTGCCAAAATTTCTATGTGTACAAGTTGTAAATTCAGTGTGTACAACTTGAATGTCTGTGCTCATTGCTAATATTTCTGAAGAAGTATTACTTATTGACACCAATTCTAAAGGTGTATGTTATTTCTGAAGCCACCATGCACAATAGAAGGCGCCATCCAGTCCAAAGAAACTCAAGGTATATTCTACTTTGATATCTCCCTTCTGATCATGGCTTCTTTCATTATTGATTTAAGTTAAATTAATCTTCTACTATAATAGCCTGAAAAAGATATTGTCAACAAAGTACAACTTTTTATTGCAAAATTATGGTACAATCAAAACCTGGATATTTACACGTGATATGGGAATATGAGCACAATGAATACAAATATCTTTCTCCCCAAAAAAGGGGATATCATCACAGATGTCTTTCTCCACAATAAATGGTTGAGAAGAATATGGCAAGCTAAAATGGTTTGAAACTCAGAAGTAAAAGGAAATTTTTTAAATAGTAGTTTGTGGTCTGTGTTTGTCTGTAGAGATCTATATATATTAAGGGTTAACGAGTAAACCCGTTAGCAGTCTAGTTTGAGATTGGCTTGGTTCAACACAAGGCAAGCCATTTGGTCAAGAGCATCAAGGAATATATGTTCCACAAGGATAGTGAACTTCAATGGTTGGTATTTCCTTTATTGAACATTAAACTTAGTACCCCACTGTCTGAGAATAACTGTGAATTTCAATGGTTGTTCGGTGGCTTAAGTTGTGATTTCCATGGGTGAGAACAAAACATAAAGTTAAAAATGTCTCCATTAATATAATTAGGGAAACTAATACATCACTTTCCGAATTCATAATTGGACTCTTGAGATGTGAGAGGTCCATCCAAATTAAAGCAAAAGGTCCATTATATTTCTCAAGATTATAGTCAACTGCTAGAATTTGTATCATAAGTTAATAAGAAAACCTCCATAGAATGTTCTTCATGAGTGTAGATTTTTTAAAATAGTATGTTGCATCTTGAGACTGTGACTTATACTATTAGTCATTGATCCTAATACAAAATATTATAACATCTAAAGTACGATATAAGCTAACTGGAAGATTAGATACAAATACTTAATAAGCATATGAAACTTGATTGTTCCTCTTCGATAAAATTAAGGCAAGAAAGCTTTTAAAAGTAAAGTGCACATGATAAGATGTTGTCATCAAGTACATCTAATATTCAAAAAAAAAGAATGCCTACCATTGCAATAAAGATCAAACCCATAAAGCTAACAGCAGCACCCAAGGTAAACCAAGCTCGTAAAAACCTGTACGAGCCAAGAGAGTCATTATTAAAAATAAGTTAAATTTAGAAAATGACCAAATAACAATAATCCAAGCCTTCTCTTTTCGGAGGGTTGTGGAGTGCAATAGATCTCCAATGTTTCAATGAGTGACTGTCAACCTAATGCCAGCCCTATGTCATGATATCATTCATATCCAAAGTAGTTATGAGCAATCTGAAGCAATTTAATTGTGCAGTTTCCTTTCTCAGTTTTCTATATACCTATGATGTTATCTGTTCCAAACTTATGGAATTTCTGGTTTTTAAATTTTGTTTCTATTTTCTGTTTGGCTACTGTGGACATGTTTTGTTGAGACTATATTAGATCGAATTTTTGGATTTTATAATTATATTGGCCTACAATTTCATGTTTATGTAGTTATTACATGGTATGCCTTGTTGGGAAATGTTTGTCATGTTCCAATTTCAGTGGCACTAAATTACTTTCAGAATATTTTGTAGTTATTTTAGATAATTACTAAAGGAACAAGGACTGCCAAAATTTTGGTAGTCTTATGGTCCTACGGAGATGCTAGTTGTCCAGTAGTTTTGGAATGAAATATTTCCTTTATGTTTCCGGAACAAGGACTGCCAAATATTTTCATTGAGTCTTCAAAATATTTCCTTTATGTTTCCGGAAATAACACTGGCTTAAAATTGTCACCTGGAATGAACACTGCCTAAACAAATTTGCATTGTTTCAATTCTGTAGGCAGTTTCCTGCAACTTGTTTAGGAAGGTCACCATTTTTGAAGGTTGCTAATAAACGCAAAAAACCTGCATCGAATCTCATTTTTCCATATACATATGCAGTTATCTACAAAATCATTGATGCATATATACTTGTCATTAAAATGAAGCTCTAATTTGTTGTTTGGAGAATCAACAGTTGATCGGACAGGAACTCTTTCTACTGATTTTTTTGCCTTTTTTGGGCTTATTGGCATCACATTTTGTCACATGTAGTGCTTTGTTAATTAGTTCTAATTTTTAATCACGTTTTGAAGCTCTAATTTTTAATTAGTTCTATCGATGACTATGTTAATTAGTTCCATGTGAAATTGTACTAATTTCCGAGTAAGTAACCCTCTTTTAATTGTAATAATAATTTTGTTGATTTTGAGCTTCATTAATCATATATATGCACCATTTTATATCTTGTAGTAAAAAATTAGAAAGCTTGTAGAAGATGATCCGTACTTGGGACAAAATGATTTGGACAATGACCCTGTTGCAATGGTTTGTGAGATTTTTATTTATAAATAGTTTGTTTATATCTTGTAGGAAAAATGAAAGCCTGTAGAAAATAATCCCCTTGCTATTGTATGTTGTTTAGGTACTCGGACGTGATAGAAAGGGTTATGTTCGTGGCATGGGTGGAGGCGTTTCAAAGACAGAGATTCGTGCTTCAGCGACAAGTAGAGAGACGGCTCGTCAATTAAAGAATGAAAATAAAGCTTTGGAGACTGATCTAATCACACTTAAAGAAGAAATGGCTACAATCAAAGAAATGATAAAAAGTAATCATCCAAAAACAACACAACAGTCATCATCGTCGGTTCATGGTACTTCTGAGGTATATATACTGATCTAAACTGCACTTTGATACTGATATTGCTTCACACTTATTTGAGTGATACACTGATACTATAGTTCTGCTCTTGTTAATATTGTATATTTGTGTTTCCATGGTTGTAGGTACCGAAACAATCCAACTTGCCAAAGACATGTTTTCTAAAGGACTTCAAAAGAAAACATATTGCTTTTGGATGCTTAAATTTTGATGCACCGCCAAAGGAATACGTTTATAGTATCATTGTCGATGAAATCTTTGACCGCATTGCATATTTATTTGAAGGGGATGGAACGTTTGAAGACGTTATGCTTGGTGGTTTGATCAATTGGCCAAAAGAGTCTGTTCAATTTATTATGATTTGAATATTAGCATTTGTATTCTGAAATACTATTTCTTTTTCAGTTTGGATGTTATGTGTGAGAACAATTACAAGTATTTAGATACTACATAAACAATGCCTAATTAGTGATATTCAATAACAATTGAGATTCTTAAATCAATTGGTGGTTATGTTCATTTTGAATTGAAGGTATTCATTTACAATTATGATTCTTGAATGATTCGTGATATATTCATTTTGAATTGAATGTATTCTTTATCAATTGTGGTTCGTGAATAATTCTTCATATATTAATTTTGATTGAATCTTCGATTTATATTCAGATTCAATGTGCGTACCAGTTTACAGGTAAAATAGGTTTAATTAATTAAAAATAATTTTGGTGAATATTTTACAGAATTTTGACGGACATTGTCTGCCAAAAATAGGCATGCAGGAGGAATTGTGTTAAGCGAGATTATTGACGGATGTAGTCCGCTGTTTATTATACGATAGACGAAACCCGTCGTTTTCTCCACCTACTTATCGACGGTAGAAACCCGCCATTTATAGTAAACTATAGTTTATTTTTGACGGACCACATGACGGACCAAAACCGTCGGCAAATACCGTTTTTGACGGTTTTAGTCTGTCGAAAAACACGAATTCTGACATAGCGAATTAAGTCGATGTTGAGTTAACTCAACAAGACAATGTAGCTTCACCCCATTAAGATAAGATAATGTCACACAATGCTCCCAAAATACGGCAAGTCGAGTACATAATATCATCCCCAGGCTACGCGACATATGAATACTCTAGTGCCCATATTCGCGATTGTCGTTCGTAAGGTCCTAGGGTAGGTTGATCACTAGTCACATGATGCATAAAATAATAAATTGCAGTTTGATTAAGG
Organism: Iris pallida; assembly: GCA_029216955.1. Lineage (NCBI taxonomy): Eukaryota > Viridiplantae > Streptophyta > Magnoliopsida > Asparagales > Iridaceae > Iris > Iris pallida. Next base: position 12,004,627 of record JANAVB010003398.1, on the reverse strand, counting down.
GATATTCTAAATTATAAATAGAAATTTTATTATTCCACCTGATTACAACCATTAATCCAATACATATAATACATAACCAACTACAAAATACTACTAGCTTAACGCCCAATGTCGACCTCCTCTTTGCCTTATTCATTAAGCTCCTCTTCAGTGTACATTGGTTGCACTCCTTCCTGGCCTTCAACAAATCCTAGTGAACAAAACTAGGTCGTCAATACGATGAGCAAGTCCTCGGTCAAGGAACGAGATAAGTAAAATAAGTTGATGAAATTACTGAAATTATTTCAGAAGAAGAAAACTTTAGGATAATTTAGTTTGCTAAATTAATATCTACTTAAGATATGATTAGCTCTCTGAAAACTCTATAACTACGGTTGTAATACACGAATATGAAGAGCCTCTAACAAGTCCTAAATGCAAATGCAACAATTACAGAAAAATACTTCTGGATCATACAACGCCTAATATCTTGGCAATAATCCTATTTATCCGGGATCATGTTTATACTTAATAGGCGGTGCTTAGATTTATCCGTCCCATTAGTATCAAGATCACATAATGATGTGATATACTCAGAATAACATATGAGTTGTTTTTCGAGTTATCGGAATCAAGTGTTATAACAATTGTCGTATGACTTAATTTTTTTTAAGAATATCGGAACCAGGCTACATTAGATATAACAAGGCCGAATTCGGGGATTCAGAATCCAATGGAAAACAGGAAATATGAAAGTGAGCTAAGCCTCACATAGGACATCGTATGGTCGTACGAATGCCGATAAAAGGAACTGATCAGTTTTGTAAAATATAATATTGTAAAAATTTCAAAGGTGTGATCCAAGGTTTCTCTTCCATCCCAATGAAATCCTAATCTACAACAAAATCTAGGTTTTGTCCTTCCAAAAATCTATCCCTTGGAATTTCTGAAAATTTTAGCAGAGTCTTCTTTGTATTTATTGACTCTGAAAAATTTACAAGAGATATAAAATATGAAAATAATAACTCAGGTTCGCCGACCCCTTCGGTGGAACAACTCCCAACACCGAAACCACACATTTATATCATCCCAGGTACGCGGACCCCTTCGGTGGAGCAAACCTCAACACCGGAACCACACATTTATGTATATATGTAATCTACATAAAAAAAAAAACTTTCTTACCTTAGCAAGTAAGTAGGCAATCAAGCAATTTATTTTGGTCTTTTCCTTTCTAAAAACTTATCCAAAAATAAAATGGTTAGTAATACAATAATACCAAGTTTAAAATTTCAATGTCATCACATACTTAATAATTTTTATATACTTGTGATATTGGCTAAATTGAGTCTAAAAGTTCAATTTAAATACATATCACAATATACCAAAATTTGGCTTCTTGAATACACAAAAGAAGCTTAAAATGAAGATTTATAGGTGTGTATTGTAGTGTCCCATCCCACTCTGTCAATCGGAGGAATCGAAACGCCGATGACATTCGGACTTAGCCTTGCAACGGCTTGCTCGCAGACACCGCTCGGTCGAGGCGACTCCTCGCTCAGGTACGGTAGTTTCGGTAAACTCACCTTATCTTAGCCTTCACATAATAAATCTCATGTTTTCAACTTGCAGAAGTAGGCTTGATTATAAAAGAGACGAATCCACATCGCTAAGGAAATAATCCCGACGTGTCGAATTGAGTTAGAATATGGAAAAGTTCAACGGTTGGCTTAGAGTTAGTGCACGGCGTGCTTTGAAAATGACACTCGTCCCTTCGTACCGTGGCTTGGGAGAAGGAAGTTGGTTTAAGTTGTCACCAAGTGAGAATTAGCCTAATTCATAGGCGTCGCACGCATAAATGCTTGATAAAGCATGCACGGTTCCACGATGCATGGCTTGGCATATCCTTTGCTCATCCTACAGGTTAAGTTGTATGCTCAATTAAGTTAGACAAAGTAATGCTGGGCTATCGAAGTCATAGCAAGCACTGTCCCGCTCTTTTTACAGTTGTTAAGTTATTCAGTCCCACGACCTCAAGGCCCGTCATATAAAGTATGACTTGGGCGATAGCGTCGCGTAGAATGTAAGTCGGTTTAAGGCACGAGCAACGGTCTATGGCATTTAAGGAACATGTTGTGTTCAAGTTAAGCAGGTAGGCTATACGATAGTCGTTCCCTGGGTTTCAAGGAAAGGAAAGTATACGCGATTGTTTGTCGCTAAGGCGGTCCCTCGGTTGGGAGTCTCACAGTTCCGATGCACGTTTTCAAAGTATGAGGTGGTCCCTCGGTTGGGAGTCTCACGGTTCCAATGCACGTTTTCAAAGTATGAGGCTGTCCCTCGGTTGGGAGTCTCACGGTTCCCATGTGCGTTATTGAAAGTGTGGTTTAGAGCACGAGATGATAAGTATAGTTCCTGTTATACCACAAATTAGGCCATGCATTTACGTGAGTCTAGATGTCTCGTAGGTGCGTGGTCATGGACAACTTGTCGACAATGATTTCTTTCTCGACTGATATTACGCCGGGGCGCCGCGCCCAGTTGACCTAGGAGGAAGACGTTATAGCAGTGCTGATTTGTACCGTACCAGGGTAGTCGGGGGCTTTTAATGGGGTTAGCTACCTAGCATCGAAGGACCCGCCGTCTACCCGAGCTATGTCTACGATGGCTTATCGTGCTAGTGGCCTTTCATATAGATAATTGGCGAGCTAAGCGGCGAATCTGCATGCTCGATGTCAGTCGAATCTAAGGAAGCGTATGCACAACACGAGTTGAGTTATGGAATGTGTGCACAGTATGCACATAAGGTATTATGAAGCCTAAGATTTGGCTATACGTAAAGACATGTGTTTCGATACGAGATATGGCGTCGTGCTTAAGTTCTCAACACCGGGTCCACAAGTTGGGTTAGACGTTGCGACTTAAGTCGAGAAGGGCCGTAGGACAAGTTTGGTTAAGTTATGTTGAGTTACAGGGCATGACCTCGAAATGTAAGGCACAGCCGCGTTGTCACAACACAAATATAGGCAAGATTAAGCGAGGAGGCACTGCCTCAGAGATATTCAAGCACAAATCGAGTTCATGGCACGACCGAGTCGTTACGTCCCAGAGTGTCACGACCCGCACCCACTGTGAGGGTACGAGAACGTAACAACGCCCAGCCTACGCCGCAGTATCGGCGGTAGAACGCTATCCTAGGTCACAACATCTAACAATATATCTCTAAACAGTTTATACTCCCCGAATGGGGGTGACATAGCAATAGTAAATTCAATCACAACTAAGGAAGAGATGGCACGATATGAAATAGAACTCAAGGAATAAAATAGATAAAAGCAGTCTAAGATAATCCCAACAATATCCAACAGTACAAGGTCTCAGATGAAGAATATATACAACTCATAACTCCAAATAAAATCTAACTAAGACATGTCTCAAGACTGCATAAAGTAAGATAAGCCTAACTAGTCTAGTCTAGGCAATCAGGGTGATCTCCTCAGCTAGAGCTGGGTCCTCCTGAGGGTCCAGCTCGCAGGTGTCATCTAAGGCTGCCCCGTAGTAAGTGTCCAGGAAGGCCTCCTCCTCGTCCTTTGTAATATTTTCAACAGGTCCAGTCAGGACAGGAGCGAGCACAGTACATCTCAACAATTCATAGCAGGTTAGAAAATATAAACATGCAGTAGAGTAAAATACAGGAAACTGAAAGAAAATACATGATGAAAGAGAGAGAACTGTATGTAAATAGCTAATGTATATAGAGAACCAATAGTGGCTAGTGAAGCAGAGTACAAGATAGCACATGTGAACAGGACAGATTTAAACATGATCTACACTAAAGAGTTTGCACATGATCTACACTACAATGGAATTGTTCACATGACTACTAGCACTCCCCCGTTTTCCCCAATCAATACACAAGGATCTAAACAAGTTATATTATTGTACATGATATCACATGGGGCCCTTAAAAGGGTGCACATGATAGTATACATGAAGGCTCTGTGAACATGAGAGTACAAGATTCACAAGAGTGTACATGTATAATGAAAGCACAGGAGTACATGATGAAAGTGAAACGAACATGACACAATGTACCCGATGCTCCCGAGGGGGGATAACATCGCATAAAGAGATCCATATAGTACTAATCCGTGATAATGTCGTGACAGCATCAAGTAAGGTAATCTAAAGCAGGAATAAAATTCTAAATAGGATATGAAATGATCAGAGAATGTACTCGCATGTATCTGAGTGTCCAATATGAAAAGTACCGTCCAAGGAGTGGTGTCTGGCTCCTAATAAGAACAACACAAGTCACAACAAGTCCAGAATAGTAAAATGGAGTCCTACTATGTATTCTACATGATTCTAAGTCAATCTAGGCCAAAGTCAACTCTTGGTCAACCCTAGAAGTCAAACTAGGTCAACTTAGTCTAATCAAGTCTAAACTCAACTATCTAGGTCTAACAAGTCATGCTAGGCTCTAACAAGTCTATACTAGACAACACACACATTCCAAGTGCCCATTACACCTATGCATATACAACATATATATAGATAGCTATATTGAATTAACACTAAGCATACCTAGGCTAAATACTATATGTATACATATAGATGTACATTTCACATATATATAGGCACATTACTTTCATATAGACACTAATACATACCCTTACATCACTCACACATATATACATAGATATATGATATACACATGAATATACATATGGAGAGGAAAACATGTGTGGACAGTTATCAAGGTGCAGGAAATAGAAAACAGTGACAGTGTGTGCACAAGTGTAATTGCCAAGGGAAGGAAAATATATTGTGTGTGTGTACTGTGATACAGGAAATAGAAAACAGTGAAAGAGTGAGGAAAGAGTGTGTGTGAGTGTAGCTGTGTGTGTGTGCTAAAACCATGTACAGGAATATATCCAGATAGAGAGTGAGTGAAAGTGTGTAAGTACTCACAGGAAAATAATGTGCAGGAAAAACAGTGCAACATTCAAACAGTGAGGAAGGTGTGTGCAAGTATAACTGTCAAAGAAGAAATATTGTGTGCAATATGGAGGCTGTGGCAATCAGTGAATAAGGTGAAGGTGTGTTATGCTGTGACAGTTCTATGGTGCAGGGAAAAGAGTACATGGCCATGTGACAGTATAGCATCAGTCATATAGGGATCAAACTCCCCCAATCAAACTCAGTTCACCCATAAACCCATTTCAGATTTCAAGTTTGTACACTCACAGTTAAGAAGAAAAGGAAAAAGGAAATCAACTCATTGCCCCCACCCTTCAAACTCAGTTAAGCCTTAGTCCAATACTCAGATAACAATGATTATCAGGTTGTGAAAGCCATTTCAGTTTGTATCAATTCTCAGATTTGAGAACAAACTCAGTTATGTTAAGGAAACAGGGAAAAAGCTAATGAATGAATCATTCATTCAATAGATCTCAGTTAGAAACACCATCCAGTTTTGAAGAACACAATCAGTAAATTTTAGTTCATAACTTATATTATGAAACATTGACCCATTTAACAGACCACAACTCATCAATGTAACCCCAATCTTTAACCACAGCATGATGATATAGGGAACATTTTCAGAATCAAATACTCAGTAATTAACATCAATACAGGGATTAAAACCATCAAACCATCTCATTTTAGAAACTGGAATGACAGGTAGAACAAGCAACAGTATCAGAACATGGTTTAATGGAAAATCAAAATAGCAAAAATCAACTAACCATGAATCTAATGCTTGGTAAATGAAAACAACTCTCGTGCACAATCCCACACATTCATTTCGTGTCACCCAAGGCTAGACACGGCGTGTCCACATCAAGAACATCAAAACAGCACACTGGTATTTGCACAGCAGTGCACTGCCTCGTACGTGTGTGCACTTGTGTCATGTGCACAACAGAGAACAACCCAAGACACGTGTCCACTAACATAGGTTCACCACATATAGGGCTATCCATAAGACACCCTGCACCGCCGTGTCGTGTCACACAGGCGTGTCCACACACACGTACCAGAACCCAAACACGCAACTGCACAGACTGTGTACAAAACCCGTGTGGTGTCTCGTACACCCCTGACACGACACGAGAGGTCGTGCCACTTGGGGAGTGTCGTGACAGACACTGCCCCAATGTGTGTGTCAAAAATCTCTTGTCCAAGTGTCGTGTCCAGGGAGAACTTGCCCCCGAGTAGCAGGGGATCCCTGTAGCACGTACGCGAGCGTGTGCACGCGCGTGTCCAGGCCGTGAAACCGACACGAAATGACACGACACCAACACACAAAGACAGGGATCTACAAACAAGATCTAAACTAACATTCCTATTCAAAAATATTGAACAAATACGATCGAAATGCCCTTTGAGGTATTTCGTCGAACACCTAGTCCTAACTACTGATATGTGTCCAGAACGGACACGAAACCCCCGACACCAAGCACGAATCCTATCCAGACCCTAGGGGGACCCTTAGGGCTTCCTATTCATGAAGTCTAATTGAAATTTCATAGAGATTTGAAGAAGTTACCTCTTGTTGAACTTTCAATAGAAACCCGTTATTCAATGCTCTCCACTTGATGACCCAATCAATCCAAAACAACTTTACACTGAAAAGAGAGCTCAATAACAGCAATAACAGTCCTATTAGAACCTATTGGAACAATTTAGAAAGAAAAAGGAATAGGAAAGGAGCTCTAGAAATTAAATGACAATAGAACTCACCTCCTTGAAATTAGGGCTCTTCCTAAGAAAGAGGCAACCCTAGATTTGGGAGGGGTTTTATATGGTAGGAATCCCTAGGTTAACCATAGTTGGCCGGCCAAGTTGGGTTTGGGTGGAGTTTGAGCTAGGTTAGCTAGTCCTATTAAGTTTAGTCACAAAATGACTTGTGAAACCACAAGCCATTTATCAAAACACTTGATTCCTAAATTCCTAATTAAATTTCTAATGAATCAATAACTACTAACTTAAGTCATACTAGGTTAGACTAGAGTCACTTGACCTAACCAAGCCCAACTAACTAGGGTTAGCTCCTAGGTTGGTCTACAGGGGCCAACACTAGTCAAAAGTCAACCTAGTCCAAATAATCTCAAAAAAATTCCTAAAAAAATTCCATAAATTCTAATTAATTCCAAAAAAATTTAATTTACCCCAAAAAAATGACAAATTTACCCTCAAACTAGAAATGTGGTAGTGACAAATCTACCCTCCTTAAAAGAATTTCGTCCTCGAAATTTAAAGACGAAATGCAACTGATGAGAAGGATAGAAAGTATACCTCACGGTCCAAAAAGATAAGGGTACCGCTCGCGCATCTCATCCTCCCGCTCCCAGGTAGACTCTCCTGGAGAATGATGCCTCCATGCGACGCGTACCAAAGGTATCACCTGGTTCCTCAGGACCTTCTCCCGTCGATCCAACACCTCCACTGGCTGCTCTGGATAGCTGAGAGAAGGACCCACCTCAATCTTCGAATGATCGAGCACATGGCTAGGGTCAGCCACGTACCGTCTCAACTGTGATACATGAAATACGTTATGGACCCCCACAAGTGCAGGCGGCAAGTCTAGCCTGTAAGCCACGTCATCGACTCTCCCGCTGATAACGAAAGGGCCGATGAAGCGCGGGCTAAGCTTCCCGCCTCCACCAAAACGTATCGTACCACGAGTCGGAGATATTCTCAAAAAAACTTGGTCTTCGACCTAATCACAAGCAAGGTCTCAATTAATATAATAAGCAAACATGATCAAAAATCACAAACAAACAACCTAAATCTAATCCTACTCTAATCTGTACCTCAAACTCCAAGGGCCTCCGGTGGCTATCGGCCCAGTACCGATGTCTGTCCTGCGCCACGCGAAGTCTGTCCCTGATGAGCTTTACCTTCTCGGCCGCATCCACAATCATCTCTGGCCCCAGCAAAGCTCGCTCACCAACATCATCCCAGGATAAGGGTATACGGCACCTACGCCCGTACAGAGCCTCGAAAGGTGACATCTCGATGCTGGCCTGGAAACTATTATTGTAGGCAAACTCCACCAAATGAAGATGGTCCTCCCAGGAACCTCCAAAGTCCAAGACGCTCGTTCGCAGCATATCCTCAAGGGTCTGAATAGTCCACTCTGACTGTCCGTCCGTCTGGGGGTGGTATGCAGTACTAAACTTGAGTTGAGTGCCCAAGCTGGTCTGCAGACTCCTCCAGAAATGGAAAGTAAAACGGCTATCCCGATCTGAGACGATGCTGACCGAAACTCCGTGGATCCTGACTATCTGCCGCATATACAACTCCGCCAGCCCCTCTGTAGACGTACCCACCTTGAATGGCAAGAAGTGGGCCGATTTGGTCAACCTGTCAACGATGACCCAAATCGCGTCTTTCCCTCCTGGAGTACGTGGTAATCCTGAAACGAAGTCCATAGTGATATGCTCCCATTTCCACTCGGGAATGGACGGCGGCTGCAACAATCCACCGGGCCTCCGTCTCTCTGCCTTAACCTGCTGACAGACCAAGCACCTAGCTACGAAGTGGGACACCTCTCACTTTATTCCTGACCACAATACATGCTTCCGCAGATCTTGGTACATCTTGTTGGCACCCGGGTGTATAGAGTACTGAGATCTGTGGGCCTCCTGCATAATCTGCTCTCTGAGCTCCCCGCTAGGCACACATAACCTGGCACCGTACCTCAGGGCACCATCCTCTACAAGTGAAAACTCAGGATCCCCCACTCCTATACTGATCTGCTCGCTGATACTCTGTAAAGCCACATCTTTGAACTGGGCCGCCTTGATTCTGTCCACCAAGTCTGACTGAATCTGCATCCCCCATAGCTGTAACTGCACTCCCGGCACGATCACCTCAATCCCAAGGCTCTCCAAGTCGGCAAGCAAATGTCGATCCATGGTCAAACACATGGTTGTCGGATACCTACTCAAGGCATCGGCAACCACGTTGGCCTTCCCTGGATGATACTGCAGTGCAATGTCGAAGTCCTTCATCAACTCCAACCATCTGTGCTGTCTCATGTTCAACTCCTTCTGAGTGAACACATACTTTAAGCTCTTGTGATCTGTGAAGATCTCCACCCTCTCACCATACAGATAATGATTCCACAGCTTCAATGCAAAAATCACTGCTGCCAGCTCCAGGTCGTGGGTAGGGTAGTTCTTCTCATGGGGACGTAACTGCCTGGAAGCGTAGGCAATCACCTTCCCATGCTGCTGCAACACACAACCCAGCCCCTTCCCTGAAGCATCACTATAAATAGTGAATCCACCTGATCCTGAAGGCAACGTCAGAATCGGAGCTGTCGTCAGCCACTTCTTTAACTTATCAAAAGCTGCCTGACACTCCTCTGACCAAACATACTCAGCATTCTTCCGGGTCAACCGTGTCAACGGCTCTGCAACCCGGGAGAAATCATGCACGAATCTCCAATAGTATCCTGCCAGCCCCAGGAAACTCCTGATCTCTGCAACTGAAGTCGGCGCAGCCCATGTCTCAACTGCTACAATCTTCTTGGGGTCAACTGAGATACCATCACCAGTCACCACATGCCCCAAAAAGTCCACCCAGTCTAAGAAGAACTCACACTTGGAGAGCTTTCCGTAAAGCTGCTCCTTCTTGAGAGTCTCCAGCACGATCCTAAGATGCTCCTCGTGCTCCTCCTCAGTCTTGGAATATATCAAGATATCATCAATAAACACCACTACAAACTGATCCAGATACTGATGGAACACCTTGTTCATAAGGTTCATAAACACTGCTGGTGTATTGGTTAGCCCAAACGGCATAACCAAAATCTCGAACTGTCCATACCGCGTCCTGAAAGCGGTCTTAGGAATATCCTCCCCCCTCACCTTCACCTGGTGATATCCCGACCTCAGATCAATCTTGGAAAATACCCGAGCTCCGCTCAACTGGTCAAATAGATCGTCGATCCGCGGCAGTGGGTATTTGTTCTTGATCGTGAGGTTGTTGAGTGCCCTAGAGTCAATACACATGCGTACTGACCCATCCTTCTTCGGCACGAACAACACTGGTGTACCCCATGGCGACGAACTCAAGCGGATGAAGCCCTTGTCCTGTAGCTCATCCACCTGCTTCTTCAGCTCCACCAGCTCGCTGTTGTTCACCCGATAGACATGCTGAGAGATGGGTTCCGCTCCTGGAACCAAGTCTATCAAGAATTCAATGTCCCTGTCTGGTGGCAGTCCCGGCAACTCCTCTGGGAAAACATCCATATGCTCTGCTATCAAGGGGTGTGGAATCGCCTGCTCCTCGACCGAGACTCCACATAAGACTCCGCTGCTCTGCTCTGCCTGACGTCTGGAGTACTCAAACTCTGGATCCCCCGGCGCTCTGAAAGAACTCTACCCCCTCTACAATTAATGCTGGCGTGGTGCCTGCTCAACTAATCCATACCTAGTACTATATCGTAGTTCGGCAATGGCATTACGAGCAGGCTTACCTCCAACTCACGGCCTCCCAAAACTACTCTCCGACCCTTACAAACATCACTCACGAGGATAATACCACCCCCGGTCGTGATCTTGTAAGTCCTAGGCAATGATTCAGCTATGATACCGTGTCTAATCACAAAAGATACTGAAATAAAGCTATGCGAAGCACCGGAATCGAATAAGGCAAATGCTGGACTGGAGTCAAGAAGAATCGAACCTGCAATCAGCTCTCCAGTCACCTCTGCCTCTCCAGCTGCCATGGCGAAAGCTCGCCCCTGCTGGCCTCCCCTGGCCAGCTGCTGGTGCTGGACAAACCTCTGTTGCTGCGTCGGCAGGGCTGGTCCCCTCTGCTGGCCCACTGGAGCTCTGGCTCCACCTCCCGGAGTTGCTCGTCCTCCAGACCTAGGACAATCCCTCATCTGATGATCTGCTGCTCCGCAAAGAAGGCACTTCCCGAGCTTCTTTCTGCACTCGTTGAAGACATGCCCAGGCTTCTTGCAGAAGGTGCAACTGACTGTCTGGTGCCTGGGTGCCTGAGGCTGAAACTGCTGCTGGTGCGCTGGCCTCTGCTGAATCGGCTGCGGCTGGAACTGCCTCAGCTGCTGATGCTGGAAGTGGGGCTTCTTGGCCTGGCCCCTGCTGCTGCTGCTGCCTCTAACTGGGTCTCTCCCCCTCTTGAGCCTAAGCCCAAGGTCATCCTCTGCTAGCAAGGCTCCCGTCACGATCTCCTCAAACATAGCATCTCTGTTCCCCTTGGTCAGGGACTTGACCTCCTTGACCAGACCCTTCCGGAACCTCTGGGCCTTCGCTGTCTCGCTCAACCCCTCAACAAACCTGCCGAGATGGCCAAACTCTTCCGCATACTCCTCTACTGAGAGGCTCCCCTAGACCAAGCTCTCAAAATGCGTCTCCAAGGCTCTGACTGCTGAATCTGGGAAGAACTTCTTCTTGAAGAAGCCCCTGAACTGCTTCCAAGTCTGCCCTGGTACCCCCATCCTGGGGTCCGACTGATACCAGGTGCGAGCAAGATCTCACATCCGGCTAGCTGCGGCCTCGATCTGAAGGTCTGCTGGAATCCTGGCCAAACGGAAGATCTCCTCCATATGCTCGATCCACTCATCGGCATACAGGATCCCCTCTATCCCCATGAAGTCCCTGGGGCTCATCTTTTGAAACTGCTCGATCCTCGGTGTCCTCTGCTGCTGCACCACTGGTCGAGCTGCGGCTGTCGTGACGGCCAACTCCATGCCTCTGTCCTGCCGAGCCTGCTGTCGGTCCATGAACTGCTATAAATATGCGAACATCTGAGCTGCATCCACATGTCCTGGAGGCGGTGGCGGCAGGAAAGGATCCTCTGGAATGATCGGGTCCTGTCTCCCAGTCGGTGGATGAATACCCCCTGCTGCGGCTGTCGAGGTCTCAACACAAGCTGAGGTGGTAGGAGCTGCAGTCCCCTGGCCTCGCCGTGCTGGCTGAAAGGTAGCAGTCCCCTCTATAGCATCCTCATAAATGGCACACTGCGATCTAGTCTCTACCATCCTGAAGATAGACAAACAAGAGTATCAATTTCTGAGAAAGAAGCGAAATAACAAAGGCGGACAATTATAATTCAAAGGATCAGCTGACAAAGGATTTAGATGGCAATAAAAGAAATTTTCCTAAAGTGATTGAGTATCTTAAAATTAATGTCCTATATCCTATAGCAGGCTGCAGTGATACTCTAGTTCGAGTACCAATACACTTTTAGTCTAGACCTGCATGGGCCACCACTAAAAACGTGTCACGACTCGCACCCACTGTGAGGGTACGAGAACGTAACAACGCCCAGCCTACGCCGCAGTATCGGCGGTAGAACGATGTCCTAGGTCACAACATCTAACAATATATCTCTAAACAGTTTATACTCCCCGAATGGGGGTGATATAGCAATAGTAAACTCAATCACAACTAAGGAAGAGATGGCACGATATGAAATAGAACTCAAGGAATAAAATAGATAAAAGCAGTCTAAGATAATCCCAGCAATATCTAACAGTACAAGGTCTCAGATGAAGAATATATACAACTCATAACTCCAAATAAAATCTAACTAAGACATGTCTCAAGACCGCATAAAGTAAGATAAGCCTAACTAGTCTAGTCTAGGCAATCGGGATGATCTCCTCAGCTAGAGCTGGGTCCTCCTGAGGGTCCAGCTCGCAGGTGTCATCTAAGGCTGCCCCGTAGCAAGTGTCCAGGCAGGCCTCCTCCTCGTCCTCTGTAATATTTTCAACAGGTCCAGTCAGGACAGGAGCGAGCACAATACATCTCAACAATTCATAGCAGGTTAGAAAATATAAACATGCAGTAGAGTAAAATACAGGAAACTGAAAGGAAATACATGATAAAAGAGAGAGAACTGTATGTAAATAGCTAATGTATATAGAGAACCAATAGTGGCTAGTGAAGCAGAGTACAAGATAGCACATGTGAACAGGACAGATTTGTACATGATCTACACTAAAGAGTTTGCACATGATCTACACTACAATGGAATTGTTCACATGACTACTAGCAATCCTCCGTTTTCCCCAATCAATACACAAGGATCTAAACAAGTTATGTTATTATACATGATATCACATGGGGCCCTTAAAAGGGTGCACATGATAGTATACATGAAGGCTCTGTGAACATGAGAGTACAAGATTCACAAGAGTGTACATGTATAATGAAAGCACAGGAGTACATGATGAAAGTGAAACGCACATGACACAATGTACCCGATGCTCCCGAGGGGGATAACATCGCATGAAGAGATCCATATAGTACTAATCCGTGATAATGTCGTGACAGCATCAAGTAAGGTAATCTAAAGCAGGAATATAATTCTAAACAGGACATGAAATGATCAGAGAATGTACTCGCCTGTATCTGAGTGTCCAATATGAAAAGTACCGTCCAAGGAGTGGTGTCTGGCTCCTAATCAGAACAGCACAAGTCACAACAAGTCCAGAATAGTAAAATGGAGTCCTACTATGCATTCTACATGATTCTAAGTCAATCTAGGCCAAAGTCAACTCTTGGTCAACTTTTGTCAACCCTAGAAGTCAAACTAAGTCAACTTAGTCTAATCAAGTCTAAACTCAACAATCTAGGTCTAACAAGTCATGCTAGGCTCTAACAAGTCTATACTAGACAACACACACATTCCAAGTGCCCATTACACCTATGCATATACAACATATATGTAGATACCTATATTGAATTAACACTAAGCATACCTAGGCTAAATACTATATGTATACATATAGATGTACGTTTCACATATATATATAGGCACATTACTTTCATATAGACACTAACATCACTCACACATATATACATAGATATATGATATACACATGAATATACATATGGAGAGGAAAACATGTGTGGACAGTTATCAAGGTGCAGGAACTAGAAAATAGTGACAGTTTGTGCACAAGTGTAATTGCCAAGGGAAGGAAAATATATTGTGTGTGTGTACTGTGATGCAGGAAATAGAAAACAGTAAAAGAGTGAGGAAAGAGTGTGTGTGAATGTAGCTGTGTGTGTGTGCTAAAACCATGTGCAGGAATATATCCAGATAGAGAGTGAGTGAAAGTGTGTAAGTGCTCACAGGAAAACAATGTGCAGGAAAAACAGTGCAACATTCAAACAGTGAGGAAGATGTGTGCAAGTGTAACTGTCAAAGAAGAAATATTATGTGCAATATGGAGGCTGTGGCAATCAGTGAATAAGGTGAAGGTGTGTTATGCTGTGACAGTTCTATGGTGCAGGGAAAAGAGTACATGGCCATGTGACAGTATAGCATCAGTCATATAGGGATCAAACTCCCCCAATCAAACTCAGTTCACCCATAAACCCATTTCAGATTTCAAGTTTATACACTCACAGTTAAGAAGAAAAGGAAAAAGGAAATCAACTCATTGCCCCCACCCTTCAAACTAAGTTAAGCCTTAGTCCAATACTCAGATAACAATGATTATCAGGTTGTGAAAGCCATTTCAGTTTGTATCAATTCTCAGATTTGAGAACAAACTTAGTTATGTTAAGGAAACAGGGAAAAAGCTAATGAATGAATCATTCATTCAATAAATCTCAGTTAGAAATACCATCCAGTTTTGAAGAACACAATCAGTAAATTTCAGTTCATAACTTATATTATGAAACATTGACCCATTTAACAGACCACAACTCATCAATTTAACCCTAATCTTTAACCACAGTAAGATGACATATAGGGAACATTTTCAGAATCAAATACTAAGTAATTAACATCAATACAGGGATGAAAACCATCAAACCATCTCATTTTAGAAACTGGAATGACAGGTAGAACAAGCAACAGTATCAGAACAAGGTTTAATGGGAAATCGAAATAGCAAAAATCAACTAACCATGAATCTATTGCTTGGTAAATGAAAACAACCCTCGTGCACAACCCCACGCATTCATTTTATGTCACCCAAGGCTAGACACGGCGTGTCCACATCAAGAACATCAAAACAACACACTGGTATTTGCACAGCAGTGTACTGCCTCGTACGTGTGTGCACTTGTGTCGTATGCACAACAGAGAACAACCCAAAACACGTGTCCACTAACATAGGTTCACCACATATTAGGCTATCCATAAGACACCCTGTACCGCCGTGTCGTGTCGCACAGGCGTGTCCACACACACGTATCTGAACCCAAATATGCAACTGCACAGACTGTGTGCAAAACCCGTGCGGTGTCTCGTGCACCCCCGACACGACACGAGAGGTCGTGCCACTTGGGGAGTGTCATGACAGACACTGCCCCAACGTGTGTGTCGAAAATCTCGTGTCCAAGTGTCGTGTCCAGGGAGAACTTGCCCCCGAGTAGCAGGGGATCCCTGTAGCACACGCGCGAGCGTCTGCACGCGCGTGTCCAGGCCGTGAAACCGACACGAAACGACACGACACCAACACACAAGGACAGGGATCAACAAACAAGATCTAAACTAACATTCCTATTCAAAAATATTGAATAAATACGATCGAAATGCCCTTTGAGGCATTTCATCGAACACCTAGTCCTAACTACTGATATGTGTCCAGAACGGACACGAAACCCCCGACACCAAGCACGAATCCTATCTAGACCCTAGGGGACCCTTAGGGCTTCCTATTCATGAAGACTAATTGAAATTTCATAGAGATTTGAAGAAGTTACCTCTTGTTGAACTTTCAATAGAAACCCCCTATTCAATGCTCTCCACTTGATGACCCAATCAATCCAAAACAACTTCACACTGAAAAGAGAGCTCAACAACAGCAATAATAGTCCTATTAGAACCTATTGGAACAATTTAGAAAGAAAAAGGAATAGGAAAGGAGCTCTAGAAATTAAATGACAATAGAACTCACCTCCTTGAAATTAGGGCTCTTCCTAAGAAAGAGGCAACCCTAGATTTGGGAGGGATTTTATATGGTGGAAATCCCTAGGTTAACCATAGTTGGCCGGCCAAGTTGGGTTTGGGTGGGGTTTGAGCTAGGTTAGCTAGTCCTATCAAGTTTAGTCACAAAATGACTTGTGAAACCATAAGCCATTTATCAAAACACTTGATTCCTAAATTCCTAATTAAATTTCTAATGAATCAATAACTACTAACTTAAGTCATACTAGGTTAGACTAGAGTCACTTGACCTAACCAAGCCCAACTAACTAGGGTTAGCTCTTAGGTTGGTCTACGGGGGCCAATACTAGTCAAAAGCCAACCTAGTCCAAATAATCTCAAAATAATTCCTAAAAAAATTCCATAAATTTTAATTAATTCCAAAAAAATTAATTTACCCCAAAAAAATGAAAAATTTACCCTCAAACTAGAAATGTGGTAGTGACACAGAGTGTGGCACGAAAGACAAGTATGAGTCGGTGCATTGACAATGCAAGCACGAGAAAGGTCTAGATGCAAGGATAAGGAAGTTATCGGTGCGATAGCACGGTGACGGTCTAGAGGCACTAAATAGGCCGAGAGTCTATGTCCTAAAACTGATCCTAAGGCAAGAGTAGAAAGACAATCGTAAAGGGTTTATGTTGCACAAAGCAAATTAATGTGTCGGTTTTGTATGGGTGGGCGAGGAGCTCATTCCACCAGTACAGTTGAGTACTGACACCCATACAGTTTTCATGTGCAGGTACAGGTAGAAGCTTGTGGTGCGGAGCTTGCGTGGAAGCATCGAGGCACGGAGTCCCTTGGCGATTCGAGGCGTATAGTCGCGTAGAGTCTGGACTTATACGGGACATAATGTATGGACATCGCCTATCTAAAGCTTTCGTCGGCCTACTCAAGACATGTATTGAGAGATGAGAGAGAGATGAGTGACTTATAATGTGAGAAGAGTGAGCTTGAGTGATTGTAATCTTGACCTTGTGCCCTATTGTAATCCTTTTTTCAATATCAATAAAGAGCTTCTTTTATGACTTGTGTTTTGTTCCACTGGTATATTCAATGTCTCTGCTTGGGACTTCTATGCGACGACCCCATCGTAGCTGTAACGCCCCAGTCCTAAAATATATGAGACCAGATACGTATCATGCCAGCTGTATACATACGAGTAAATATACGGCTCGTATGTATACATAAGCTGTAAATGTAGAAAGCCAAGACACTAAATCTCATCCACGAAGATAAATAATGATATAAAACAACTTTGAGTTTGTCAAGTACACAATAGTTGGGCGGAGACAAATCGACTACCAACTAAATTAAATATGAAAAAAATATACAAGAAAAGAATTGAGCAAGCGAGAGCAAGTGACGAGTCCATGAGCAATCATCATAGAGGAAGGAAGATACGGCCTTAGCTAGAGCACCTGCAAAAATCACGAAACACACACCTGGAGAGATCACCAGGTCCTCAGAGGGACGTAACAAAACACATAATATCATGCTAATAAACTGAATAATAAAGCTCAACAGAAAAGTATGCATGAGTAAAGGTTCCTAGCCGTTCTATGTGGAATAATGCACTTTAGAAGACAACGTTCTACACATGAGCTTAGGTGTTCAACATAGATGGAGAGAGAGAGTGGTAGTAGGTAGCGCTCATAAGAGACACTATCGGCCATGGGCAGAAAGTAGCGCTCATCTGAGTCACTATCAGCCCCGGGGCTGTAAGTAGCACTCATACGAGACACTATCGACCCAAATATATGTGTGTACTGAACATGTAGCCCCTACGCTAATAACTGTCTCCTTCCTCCCCATGACACTATACATGTGTCGACTCTACGACACTGTTTGATCCATAATAACTGCCAAGTATTCTACACAAATCTATTAGTCGTTATATCCTAACGCACGGCTTGTACGCACCTATGTACGGTTGATACGCAAGTCCAAAGCTATATGCGACTCATAACTCACACACAACCCTTGGCACATCGTGATAGTTTATGAGATGCTCTAAACATATGGTAGTCCCTTAACTCTAAGCCAATTGCATAAAGTATAATAATTTACATCTATATATAGTTTTGAAAGAACAAAATTTTGTTTGCTAAAAATAAGAAAAATCATGCATGATATTGAGCTAGAAATTTAAACAGTATAGGCAAGGTGTCTTGCCTGGTGTTACGCCTGGTGTTGTGCGGTGTTCCATCAAGTCATGTTTGTCCAATAGCCATGTTCGATGTGTAATGGTCCGAGAGTCACGAGAAAATATGAACGTGTCATTAGTCATAATTTATGAAGAATTATGATTATGGAATTAGTCATGATCAATGGAAATATCAAGGTGGAAGTTTTATGGAGAATACATACTTATACTATTTTTGGAAATATTTTAATACTCGATAACTAGTTTTTATGAGTCTAAATAATTGATAAGAAATTACTTAAAAGTCAAGAAAAATTGGTTTTGGATAAAAACCCTAAGTTGTAAAATATGCTCTTCGGTAAAATACTATATTTCACCAATTAAAAGGTATTTTAGAAATATTTGAAATACATCACGAAATCATTAGGCCAATTTTTTTTATAACTTTGTAAAAGTATATTGCAAGTCAAGGAATCTTGCTAGGAGAAAATAAATTTTGTAGAGAACTAACTTTTCATTAGTTACCGTATTTAATAAGAATCTAGGAAATATGGTCGGGCTACTAAATTTTGTAAAAGTAATTTAAAATAAGTATTTTGAAAATATAGAAAAATTTGTTTTTAAAATTGAAACTTAATTTTGTCAAATAGGTTTTATAGGCCAAAACTATATTTTAATTACAATATACTTTTAAGAATATTTACTATATATATAAAGAATAAATAACATTAATAATTTTAACAAAACTAATGATAATAGTATCCATAAATAATAATAATAACACACTTAATTATCAATAAAAATATTGATACTATAATAAACACAAAAATGAAAGTAAATAATAATAGAAAAAACAAAACAAAAAACAAAAAAACAAAATGATAACAATTGATGTCATTGTTCATTTTCTTTAAAAGGGAAAGAAGAAGAGAAAGATTGAGAGATTGGAAAAAATTCTAGAGGGAGAGAAGAAATGAGAGCTGTGGGGGAACGAGAGGGAGAGGAAGATGGGGTTACCAGAGGAAGGGAGCGGCGGAGCTCGGCCGGGCTGGACGGAGACCGCGGAGGCCAGGAGGGAGCTGGAGGCGTGCTCTACTAGCGGAGAGGGAAGTCGCGCGGCGGCGAAGTTCGACGGCGGCGGCGGTGGCGCAGCTGCGACGAAGGGCGGCGGCTTCCAGCGCGCGGAGGGGCGCACGGCTGTCCGGAGGTCGGCTGATTTGGAAGGAGGAGGTGCTAGGGCGCCTATCGAGGGCTTCACCGAGAGGTTGTCGACTCGGCGGGAGCGCCGCAAGTTCAGGTTAGGTTTTGGGTTTGGATTCTTCTTCCTTTTTCTTTTTTTTGTTTTTTTTTTGTCGGAAGGGGTTAGGCGTGGGCGGATGCGTCAGGCAGGTGCGGTGGGATTCAACTTGGGGGCGCCAACCGTCAAGGGCGGAGGTGACTATATGCGTCGGTGGTGTCGCAACCGCTCGTGGTGGTGATGGAGTGGCTGGTGTGGGGTGGTTGGTTTTGGAAGGTGGGGGCTGTGGTGGGGCGTGCGGTGGTGGTGTTAGGCCGGCGGGGTGGTTCGGGTGGCAGCATCGGTGGTTGTGGAGGTGGTGGTAGGATGGTGGTGGTGTCGACGGGTGGCTGCGGTGGTCGTTGCGGCCAGGGATTGGTCGGCGGGTTGACGGAAGTTTGGTGACAGAGGGTGGCAGTGGTCAGAGTAAACACGGTGGTGGTGATGGTGAAGCTGGGGTACGGGTGGTCTGGGTGATTGTGGTGGTGTGGTTTGGGTCGACCACTTGTGGTCGGGTGCGGGAAGACAAAGGAGAGGTGAAATGTGGGTAATGGCAATGGTAGAGACGGGTTGCTACGGACTTGGAGGACATAGGTGTAGGTTTGATTGTGTCGGGGATATGTCCGACATAGAATTAATGTAAATGTATAATATGGAATAAGAACGGTGGACACAGACACGATGCACATCTGTGGATGGAAAATATGGATGAGTACCTCTCCTTATATAGGAGGTGGGAATTCCCAGTTGGATAAGAGTTAGGGAGATTTAAATTCTCCGTAGATAATTTCATAATTAAATTTAAAGTAGTCAAAAGTCAATCCAATATAATCATATCCAAATTTAAACTAACAATTCCATATTTAAAATAAAAATCTTTTTTAAATTATATTATCATAATTAACCAAATATTAAGTCAAACGAAATTCTAAATATCCATTTCGAAATAGTAACATAATATTATTACATAAAATTTGAAAATTAATTAAATCCATGTACTTCACATAAAAGAAGAAAATTTTGCATAAAACATAGTTTCTCCATTAATTAAATCGACTTAGAATATATTCTAATCAAAATTTGATTTAATTCTAGATAAAACCTTCATTTGATTTAAAATAAAAATCTTCTCTAATTTATATTAGAGTATTTAATCAAATATTTACTCAAACAAAATTTCAAATAAAATATAATGATATTAAATTTCGAAAATACAAATAAATATTTAGACACTCTCATGCAAAAATAATATTTTACATAAAACATAGTTTTTCTAAATTACTCATTATAAAATAACCCTTTTTATGAAAAATAAAATGAATGAAGTTTGGTAATCCACGATGCGAAGCATTTTACCACTTTAAGTAATTAAAAATATTTATTATTTATTATTTAAAAAACCAAGATTTTTAAAATAAAATCTTTTACTTCGCACATATTCGCACTCGACGAGACATACGAAAATGCGAACTCGTACGCGACGTCTCATACGACTATGTGACGTACAAATACCAAGTAAAAAATTTTAAATACTCAATTTATATAAAAAATTAAAGTAGAATTTTAGGGAGTTTACATCCTACCCAACTTACAAGAATGTCGTCCTCGAAATTTAAAAATAAGTAGGGAGTTGAAAAGGTCACATGGGTATATCGATGAGGAATCATCAATCACAACGTTCAACAAAACATGAATTAGAAAATCGTGATTTAGATAAGTACGAAAATAATCATGGATACGGCTAATTAATGCAAGAATGAAAATGATCAAGGGTTTTAAGTTGATCAAGCTAAAACACGAGTTTAAAGAATAGAAAAGAATCGAGTAGATTAAGGGGAAAAATAATTTAGAGACTTAAGAGAGATGGTTCCTTGAGAATAGTTCTATATTGGTCGTCCAGGTTGAGGGCATGATTAAGAGAACGATTTGAATCATCCTCAAGTATCCAGAATGATTAGAAGGTCGCGATAGTAGATATGGAATCGGCGAGTAGTTTGTCACGACCCGCACCTACTGTGAGGGTACGAGCACGTAACAACGCCCAGCCTACGCCGCAGTGTCGGCGGTAGAACGATGTTCTAGGTCACTATCTAACCAACCAATCACGCAATTATATATTGTACTTGTCAATATATCAACTTCGAACGGAGGACAAGTATAGATATAATGTAATCTCAATCACAGTCTAAGCACGACATGATAACACAGAAGATTATAACTAAGACTAAATAACAGAAATAAAACCAACAACTAAATAATATAATCTCAGACAATCTCAACTACAAAACTCAACTTATATACAACTCCAGTTCTAAAACATGAAAGCTAAACAAAACAACTAGCTAATCTCCTGATCACTCCTGAGTGTCGGGGCTATAGGTAGCTAAGCCATCTCCTGGTCAGCAATATGTAGGGCATGTGTCCTCAGGGCAATCATCTGTAAAATTTATAACAGGTCCAGTCAGGACAGGAACGAGTACAACTCATCAAGAAAACCCAAATAAATGACAGGGAACTATAAAGCAGTTATAGGTAGTTTTTTGGATAAATATGGAAGTTTATATACAGGTGATGGTATGGAGAACAGATAAGATACAAGGAAAGTAAGTAACTAAAACAAGAGAAGAATGATGGCAATGAAGACTGTAAAATAAATCTAGCAGAATTAAAGTAACATAATAAGTCCAGGAAGTAAATGTTAAACAAGTATTAAACTACTATAAATCCAGTACGAGATGAATCTAATACAAGATGAATCCAGTACAAGATGATTCTAGGTAGTGATCAAGAATCCAGGTGAGTCCAGCTATTCTAACAGTGTGTTTTAAAATACCGAGATCGACATATAAACGACTGTAGGTAATCAGGCACATCTCTCACTGATCATAC
The DNA here is from genome assembly GCA_029216955.1 of Iris pallida. Lineage (NCBI taxonomy): Eukaryota > Viridiplantae > Streptophyta > Magnoliopsida > Asparagales > Iridaceae > Iris > Iris pallida. The sequence continues at coordinate 11,982,404 of JANAVB010003398.1, read as the reverse complement.
GAGAGATGGCTATGCTTCCAGTAGATTCCAGTTGGAGATTCCAGATTTGGGGTATGTCTACATATCTTACTCAATATTTTCTCGCTCCGCAATACAAATGAATCCATAATTCGACAAGAGAATCGAGATGAGTCCAGCCAAAATATGATGATTCCAGAAATAGATTCCAGAATGATTCCAGTAATAGAGGCCAGATAAGTAAGGTATGTGTGTCGCATACATGAATCCAGAAATATACATACATGTGGTATCAGATAATCATATAAAACTAAATAGAACTGAAGTACAGTAACTGGCAATAAATGAGAGAACTATCAGATAATGTACTCGCTTGATACTCTGAAAAGAGTAGTGTAATATCAGATGTCTGCACCGGAGTCTCAATGTCCTAAATAGAGCAGTACAGGTTATAATGTGTTTAAATTAAGGTAAATGAAGTCTACGATGCAATCTACATGAATTCTAGGTCAATCTAGGTCAAAGTCAACTCTAAGTCAAATCTGGTCGACTGCCTAGGTCAAACTAGGTCCAAGTCAAACTTGGTCAACTCTGGGTCGACCCAAGTCAACTACAATAGTCAAACTAGGTCAATCCTAGTCTAGTCAAGTCTCACTAGGCTAACCAAGCCTAGACTAGCAAACACACATCAAAACTGGGCTATACAAGCCAACAACACATATTGACTGGGCATTCATGCCATAAACATAAGCTAGAAGCCATAGGCTATAGGCCATAAGCAAAATATATATATTAACATATAGTGATAATGAGAGGATACATGTGCATGTGTATGGGGGTATATGTTTGTGTGAGTCTAGGTGTACATGTAACGTGTGGGTGTGTGTATAGAGCATGTGTGCATGGTGTGGTGTGTCAATGGGTGAACTCAGTTTTGTGTGTGTGGGTGTGACAATTCAGGGTAATGCAACTCAGGAATTATGTATTAAAATTCAAGAATTGCAATTGTGTGTGTGAGAAGTGATGTGCAAGTGTCAAGCCAATGTGTCAATTGGTGTCACAGGTTTTAGGGTGTCCACATGTGAGAAGTTATGTGTGGTTTCAGATGACAGGAACCAATCTCAGGAATCATGTAGGTAAATGATAGTTAGTTCATTAGGAATAACAAGGATTGGTGTGAGGGTGTGTGTAGAGAAGAACACCATGTTCTCAGCTATAGGTGTGTAATAGCATTGAATCTCAGGAATGGAAGGGTCACCTGTGTGTGAAACTGAAAGAAAACCATGTGTATGTTTAACAGGACAGTGAACAAATAGATTTCAGGTATATGAAGATCAAATGACAGTTTAAAACAACTAACTATTAATTCAAGGACTCCACACCAATCCATTTCCTAGTCATTAACCTAATCTAACATGTAGATCAAACTGGCAGTTGTGGCTGAACAGTAATGTATGGCATGTAGAGTGAGTGAGGACTGAAAATATACATGATCATTCAGCCATTCTCAGGAAACTGGGATCAAGTCTCAGGGATAGTGTTGTATAGCAATGACAGTTGTGTATGACACATGGCTCAAGTGTTCTCAGGTATGTGACAGAACACTACAACCCAAAACCCCCAATCCAATATCATTCTCAGGCATATAATTATGCTACATATTAACAAATGAACATTAATTAACCATTACAACAGTAAAAAAAAGGTATACATTAACTCAGAAATCAAAATGATGAAACTGTGTATCAGTCCACTCTTCGAACCCCATTCCAATATCGAAAATCCAATTAATCGATCATAAAACCTAAACTATCCTGTAAAACCAACTCAGCAGTACTTATTACACATGTAGATGGATTTAATATGCCAATAAACATTGAGAATCAGTTTAAATAGGAATTAAAAGTTCAGGATATTAAAATCGAACATGCGTATCAATCGAATGGAATAAATCAATTTCGAGATCCAAAAACACATTAAAATACCAATTATATGGTTGGTAACACATCCCACACTCGTGCACATGTCAAGCAAGGTATTCGTGTCCAACCAAGTGGACACGAACGTGTCCAGCACTCACAGACACGTATACGTGCACTGCACAGCACGCAACGTCGTGCACGCGTGCACGCGTGACCCGCGCGTGACACAGGCCCCGTGGTGACACGTGGCCTTGCGTACACGTGCGCCAGGGGTAGGGATATCCCTAGGACGGCCTGCACAGTGTCTATGACACATGTCGTGTCCGTGCCAAATGCGTATCAGACGCGTTCCAGCGCGCAACGACAGCTCGCGCGTGTCCCGTGCGACCATTGCAGGGAGGATTTCTCCTCGCACACAAAATGAAATGCTCCCAAATTTTGGGAACATGGTGGCAGTCACTGCCCCAACACTCACACAAAATTTGGTGTGTCCATATGTCCTGTGTCGGGAGTTCTCAGCCCCGTGATGCAGGACACAGTGTACGTGTGTGCACAGCGTGTCCAACACGAATTTCTGACACAATAGGACACGAAAATACCAGACACTCTTCACAGAAAATAACCTACACACCTAGATCTAGGACTCTATTCAAATAGATTTGTAAAATTTGCAAATCAAATCGGTTCGGGCATTTCGTCGAACACCTAGCCTATAGGTTCGATACGTGTTCGATACGGACACGAAACCTAATGCAAATGACACAAAATTTCTACAGTAGCTTGGGGACACCTATTCCTAAGCCATCATGCAATAAAATTAAGATTAAAATACAATTTGAGGGTGGTTACCTATGAGTGCAAATTGCAAAGAAAAGCTCCAAATGGGGGGTGTTCCTCTTGATGGCTAAATGCTCCAAATAAGCCCAAAACTGAGATTAACCTCCAGAAATATTAAATATACAGAAATTAGAACCTAATGCAAAAGACAAGGATTAAAAAGGAATTAAAATGAATTTATGGGGATTTTTGGTAGGGAGAAAAATACCTTTGTTTTCTCCAAGTGTTGGAATGATAAAAAGAGGCAAGCCCTAATGAATAAGTATTTAAATAGGGTGGGGATCCCTATGTGGCTGGTCATTTAGGGTTTGTTTAGGCTTAAGGTATCAAATCATGGGCCATGGGCCAAGTTACAAGTCATTAAGTCCTTAAATCACTAGTCATTTCATTAAACCATAAACCATGAACTAATTTTCACTTAAACTAATCCTCCTAATCCAAAATTAGTTTCTAAAGACTAAAAGTAGGTTAACCTAAGTTAGACTAGGGTCACCATGGCTAGGGTTAGCTTCTAGGCTAGTTCACTAGGTCTCAACCATTCAAGGTCAACTAGAATTCACCAATTCAATAAATTACCAAATAATTCAAATAAGTCAAAATGACCAAATTACCCCTAGGCTAAAAATGATAATTAAATCATCCTAATGACATGGTTAGGCTCTAGGTCATGCAGTCTCTAGGGTTTCACTGGCAGCACATCAAAATCATAAGTCATGACTTAAACCAGTTTTTAAATAGTTTAAAAATTATTAAAAATCACCAAAAATCATAATGTAAAATAAATATCAATAATTAATAATATAATTACAAAATTTTAAAATTATCCTCATCTGGAAAACTGGGTATTACAATCCTACCCCTTTAGAGAAATTTCGTCCTCGAAATTAAGATGATCGTATCCCTACTAGGTCAAACCCCCAGCTAATCAAAGTCAAAGATAACATGCAACAAAGTCCTACTGGTCGTGATTTCAAAGTCTCGAACAGGGTAGCTACACTATCTAGTAATCACAACTATATCCTAGCAGGTACTAATAGAATCACACAGGAAAGTAGGGAGGAAGAATGAGAAGGACAACCTGCTAACCCATCACCTGCAGCGTCGGTCTCCTCGACGGCCATCGCAAAAGCTCCACCCCTCTGGTGCTGAGCTACAGGTGGCCTAGCTCCCTCAAAAGGAGGTGCAAAGGGACAGTCTATCTTCTGGTGGGCTTCAGACCCACAGGAATAGCAAACCTTCAGTCTCTTCCTACACTGCTCTCTAGTGTGTCCCAATTTCCTGCAGTAGGAACAACTGATCGTCTTTGGATCCTGACCCCGACACTGATGTTGTACCTGCTGAACCATCACTGGTGCCCAATTCTGCTGAGTCTGTACGTGAGGCCCCTTGGCCTGGCCTCTGCTGCTGCTACCACTCTGGAAGTCACGACCCCTCTTCAACTTCAATCCCAGGTCGTCCTCTGCTGCCATAGCCCCAGAAAATATCTCCGCAAAGGTAGCGTTCCGGTCGCTCTTAGTCAGCGACCGAACCTCCCTAATCAAGCCTCGGCCGAACTTCCTCACCTTCGTCTTCTCAGTCAAGTCATCTATGAACCGGGCCAATCGACAGAACTCCTTGGCGTACTCAGCTACCGTTTGGTTCCTCTGAACCATACCCTCAAACTGTGCCTCGATACCTCCCAAGGCCACATCAGGAAAGAACTGCTCTTTGAACAGTTCCTTGAACTGGGCCCAAGTCTGGCCCTCAACTCCCATCCTGGGATCTGTCTGGTACCACGCACGGGCTAAGTCATGCATCTGACTGCCCGCAGCCTCGATATGGAGTCGATCTGGTATCTCTGCCAGCCTGAATATCTCTTCGATATGCTCTATCCAGTCGTCTGTATAATGAATGCCCTCAGTCCCCAGGAACTCTCTGGGATGCATCTTCTAAAAGTTTTGTATATCCTTCTCCTTCTGACGAGCCTGCTGCTGCTCCCCCTGAGCAGTCACCATCTCTACAGTAGTATGGACTAGCTAATGGGTCTCGTCAATCCCCTGACGGAAATTATTAGTCTGCCGTCGCTGCTGCTGCTGATGAGACGCCAAAATCCTCTCTACGAAAGAGAATAGATGAGCAGCATCTACCATCCCTCCAGGTGGACGCTGCTGCGGTGGAAGGATCTCGGGAAGCACCGGGCTCTGTCTCCCAGATGGTGGAGGTGCTCCTCCGAAAGCTGCCGAAACACCCACCCCAACTGGCATGACTGGGGCTGCGATATCGGGAACTGGCTGCTGAAGGTGAGAGATGGCAGACCCCTCTGCAGCGTCCCCCAGTCCTGGGCAATGTGATCTTGTCTCAACCATCCTGGAGACACAGATCAAACAAGAAATCAAAACTGAGATATAAGCGATAAATCAAGGGAGGACATTTAATTTCAAGGAAGACAATCAGCAAGATGTATAGATGGTATGAATTAAAACAGAATTTTTCCTAACTATGATTGAGCGCCTCTCCGTTAAAGCCTATCTCTCAATTCTATCGCAGGCTCGCGGCAGTACAACTAAGTCGCCGTACTACCACGATATCGCACTAATGCAACTCTCAACCTGCATGGGCCACCACTAAAAATGTGTCACGACCCACACCCACTGTGAGGGTATGAGCACGTAACAACGCCCAGCCTACGCCGCAGTGTCGGCGGTAGAACGTTGTTCTAGGTCACTATCTAACCAACCAATCACGCAATTATATAATTTATTTGTCAATATATCAACTCCGAACGGAGGACAAGTATAGATATAATGTAATCTCAATCATAGTCTAAGCACGATATGATAACACAGAAGATTATAACTAAGACTAAATAACAGAAATAAAACCAACAACTAAATAATATAATCTCAGACAATCTCACTACAAAACTCAACTTATATACAACTCCAGTTCTAAAACATGAAAGCTAAACAAAACAACTAGCTAATCTCCCGATCACTCCTGAGTGTCGGGGCCATAGGTAGCTAAGCCATCTCCTGGTCAGTAATATGTAGGGCATGTGTCCTCTGGGCAATCATCTGCAAAATTTACAATAGGTCCAGTCAGGACAGGAACGAGTACAACTCATCAAGAAAACCCAAGTAAATGATAGGGAACTATAAAGCAGTTATAGGCAGTTTTATGGATGAATATGGCAGTTTATATACAGGTGATGGTATGGAGAATAGATAAGATACAAGAAAAGTAAGTAACTAAAACAAGAGAAGAATGATGGCAATAAAGACTGTAAAATAAATCTAGCTGAACTAAAGTAACATAATAAGTCCAGGCAGTAAATGTAAAACAAGTGAAAAGCTACTATAAATCCAGTACGAGATGAATCTAATACAAGATGAATCCAGTACAAGATGATTCTAGGTAGTCATCAAGAATCCAGGTGAGTCCAGCTATTCTAATAGTGTGTTTTAAAATACCGAGATCGACATGTAAACGGCTGTAGGTAATCAGGCACATCTCTCACTGATCAGGCGAGAGATGACTATGCTTCAAGTAGATTCTAGTTGGAGATTCCAGATTTGGGGTATGTCTACATGTCTTAATCAATATTTTCCCGCCCCGTAATACAAATGAATACAGAATTCGACACGAGAATCGAGATGAGTCCAGCCAAAATATGATAATTCCAGAAATAGATTCCGGAATGATTCCAGTGATTCCAGTAATAAAGGCCAGATAAGTAAGGTATGTGTGTCGCATACATGAATCCAGAAATATCCATACGTGTGGTATCAGAGAATCACATAAAACTAAATAGAACTGAAGTACAGTAACTGGCAATAAATGAGAGAACTATCAGAGAATGTACTCGCCTGATACTCTGAAAAGAGTAGTGTAATATCAGATGTCTGCACCGGAGTCTCAATGTCCTAAATAGAGCAGTACAGGTTATAATGTGTTTAGATTAAGGTAAATGAAGTCTACGATGCAATCTACATGAATTCTAGGTCAATTTAGGTCAAAGTCAACTCTAAGTCAAATCTGATCGACTGTCTAGGTCAAACTAGGTCCAAGTCAAACTTGGTCAACTCTGGGTCGACCCAAGTCAACTACAATAGTCAAACTAGGTCAATCCTAGTCTAGTCAAGTCTCACAAGGCCTAACCAAGCCTAGACTAGCAAGCACACATCAAAACTGGGCTATACAAGCCAACAACATATATTGACTGGGCATTCATGCCATAAACATAAGCTAGAAGCCATAGGCTATAGGCCATAGGCAAAATATATATTAACATATAGTGATAAATAGAGGATACATGTGCATATGTATGGGGGTATATGTGTGTGTGAGTCTAGGTGTACATGTAACATATGGGCTTGTGAGTAGAACATATGTGCATGGTGTGGTGTGTCAATAGATGAACTCAGTTTTTTGTGTGTGGGTGTGACAATTTAGGGTAATACAACTCAGGAATTGTGTATTAAAATTCAGGAATTACAATTGTGTATGTGAGCAGTGATGTGCAAGTGTCAAGCCAATGTGTCAATTGGTGTCACAGGTTTTAGGGTGTCCACATGTGAGAAGTTATGTGTGGTTTCAGATGACAGGAACCAATCTCAGGAATCATGTTGGTAAATGACAGTTAGTTTATTAGGAATAACAAGGATTGGTGTGAGGGTGTGTGTAGAGAAGAACACCATGTTCTCAGCTAAAGGTGTGTAATAGCATTGAATCTCAGGAATGGAAGGGTCACCTGTGTGTGAAACTGAAAGAAAACCATGTGTGTGTTTAACAGGGCAGTAAACAAATAGATTTCAGGTATATGAAGATCAAATGACAGTTTAAAACAACTAACTGTTAATTCAAGGACTCCACACCAATCCATTCCCTAGTCATTAACCTAATCTAACATGTAGATCAAACTGGCAGTTGTGGCTGAACAGTAATGTATGGCATGTAGAGTGAGTGAGGACTGAAAATATACATGATCATTCAGCCATTCTCAGGAAACAGGGATCAAGTCTCAGGGATAGTGTTGTATAGCAATGACAGTTGTGTATGACACATGGCTCAAGTGTTCTCAGGTATGTGACAGAACACTACAACCCAAAACCCCCCAATCCAATATCATTCTCAGGCATGTAATTATGCTACATATTAACAAATGAACATTAATTAACCATTACAACAGTAAAAAAAGGTATACATTAACTCAGAAATCAAAATGATGAAACTGTGTATCAGTCTACTCTTCGAACCCCATTCCAATGTCGAAAATCTAATTAATCGATCATAAAACCTAAACTATCCTGTAAAACCAACTCAGCAGTACTTATTACACATGTAGATGGATTTAATATGCCAATAAACATTGAGAATCAGTTTAAATAGGAATTAAAAGTTCAGGATATTAAAATCGAACATGCGTATCAATCGAATGGAATAAATCAATTTCGAGATCCAAAAACACATTAAAATACCAATTAAATGGTTGGTAACACATCCCACACTCGAGCACATGTCAAGCAAGGTATTCGTGTCCAACCAAGTGGATACGAACGTGTCTAGCACTCACAGACACGTATACGTGCAATGCACAGCACGCAACGTCGTGCACGCGTGCACGCGTGACCCGCGCGTGACACAGGCCCCGTGGTGACACGTGGCCTTGCGTACACGTACGCCAGGGGTAGGGATATCCCTAGGACGGCCTGCACAGTATCCACGACACGTGTCGTTTTCGTGCCAAATGCGTATCAGACGCGTTCCAGCGCGCACAACGACAGCTCGCGCGTGTCCCGTGCGACCAGTGCGGGGAGGATTTCTCCTCGCATACAAAATGAAATGCTTCCAAATTTTGGGAGCATGGTGGCAGTCACTGCCCCAACACTCACACAAAATTTTGTGTGTCCACGTGTCCTGTGTCGGAGTTCTCAGCCCCGTGATGCAGGACACATTATACGTGTGTGCACAGCGTATCCAACACAAATTTCTGACAAAATAGGTTACTAAAATACCAGACACTCTTCACAGAAAATTACCTACACACCTAGATCTAGGACTCTATTCAAATAGATTTGCAAAATTTGTAAATCGAATCGGTTCGGGCATTTCGTCGAACACCTAGCCTATAGGTTCGATACGTGTCCGATACGGACACGAAACCTAATGCAAATGACACGAAATTTCTACAGTAGCTAGTGGACACCTATTTCTAAGCCATCATGCAATAAAATCGAGATTAAAACCTAATTTGAGGGTGGTTACCTATGAGTGCAAATTGCAAAGAAAAGCTCCAAATGGGGGGGGTGTTCCTCTTGATGGCCAAATGCTCCAAATGAGCCCAAAACTGAGATTAACCTCCAGAAATATTAAATATACAGAAATTAGAACCTAATGCAAAAGACTAGGATTAAAAAGGAATTAAAATAGATTTATGAGAATTTTTGGAAGGGAAAAAAATACCTTTCTTTTCTCCAAGTGTTGGAATGATAAAAAGAGGCAAGCCCTAATGAATAAGTGTTTAAATAGGGTAGGGATCCCTATGTGGCTGGTCATTTAGGGTTTGTTTAGGGTTAGGGTGTCAAATCATGGGCCATGGGCCACGTTACAAGTCATTAAGTCCTTAAATCACTAGTCATTTCATTAAACCATAAACCATGAACTAATTTTCACTTAAACTAATTCTCCTAATCCAAAATTAGTTTCTAATGACTAAAAGTAGGTTAACCTAAGTTAGACTAGGGTCACCATGGCTAGGGTTAGCTTCTAGGCTAGTTCACTAGGTCTCAACAATTCAAGGTCAACTAGAATTCACCAATTCAATAAATCACCAAATAATTCAAATAAGTCAAAATAACCAAATTACCCCTAGGCTAAAAATGATAATTAAATCATCCTAATGAAATGGTTAGGATCTAGGTCATGCAGTCTCTAGGGTTTCACTGGCAGCACATCAAAATCACAAGTCATAACTTAAACCAGTTTTTAAATAGTTTAAAAATTATTAAAAATCACCAAAAATCATAATGTGAAATAAATATCAATAATTAATAATTATAATTACAAAATTTAAACATTACCCTCATCTGAAAAATTGGGTGTTACATAGTTCAAAGCTAGGATATAGTCACCTTGGTTGGTCCATGGCTAACTATCTTGGCAATAGATGGTGGGACAACTGAGGGTGATACTTTAAGTCTATCTATCAAGTACAGTATCTGGTCTTTCTAAAGTGAGTAAAGCCCACAAGAAAAGAGTTCAAAGACGATGCTATTTAGTAAGAAATACGGGGTTCATAGACGAAAATAATTCAAATGAGAGTTGTCAATGCTGTCGGGATGAGACTTTAAGGCAGGTTTAACTATGTCTTCATCCACGTAGAATAATACATGAAAAGCGAACCAAAGTGCAATAGGTTGATCAGACCATCATGCACCGATTCTGATTAGACAATATGTTAGTGGGTGCACCCAATAAAATATGTCATGATCAAGCTTAATAACGAAATAAGCTTGCAAACTGAAGCTACATTAGCAACATGAGATAGTCAAAATATGGGCAAGGGAGGTACTGATGAAGAAAATTTTAAATAGGCCAAGATCTTTTAAAATCAAGTCTTGCCCGAAGTGGGGGCCTTTACAGTTGTCCTAGTTTTCTTCACTTACGGTTTGGTTGTCTAGATAAGTTAAGGTCCTTTGAATTTATGGTCTGAGTAAACTTATCAACATGAGTCGCAAGGACAATGGCTTTGTTGGGTTGTGAGGTATTCTACCCAACTTACAAGAGTTAAACTAGTAGTGTGATGGGGTAATGAGTTAAGCAATCAAGGTTAGGCACAAAATTAAGCATTAAAGGAAATCAAGTAGAACATCATTACATATCGGGTTAAAAGAATTTAGTCGAGATTGAGTCCTCATTTATGGTCGAAAAGTATATCGGTACTATGGTAGGGTTATGATTTAGTCTTTATGACCCGAAAGTCATGACAAGAAAATAGAGTACAAGGGGTGTGTTTTAGTGGGACATGATATATGAAGGTGGGCTCATCTAGGTCTTGCATATGGAATTTTGTTGGAAGGAAAGTCTAGTGTTGTGCTCCAAATATTCGAGTCACAGTAAGGCATGCAAAAAGATCTAAAATAAAAAGTGGGAGTTGATGAAGTGATAATTAATGCGTATATTTTTAAGAAGATCAAGTAGAAGCATAAGGTAAAATTAATTAAGGAATCTAGTAAAACAGTTTATGGACGCAACTTCTAGAGAGAATATGGTCTCCTAGATGAATACAATCAAGGAACGTTCGACTTATATTTCAAAATTGCAATGGTTAGAGGGTCACAAAGAAAGGTCGGATTAGTCAAGGTTGAGATATAATTATAGGGTTGGTTAGATGATTAACTACACTTGAGCAAATCAATCATGACCACAGAGTAGATGGCAATGCATAGGAAAATTAATGCCCATAGGGTCTATTTCTATGACATGGGAGTTCCTCGAAGTTTTTCTCAAAATCATCTACCAAAATGATCATAACTTATTAAAATTTTAAATTATTTCCAATAACCCTTGAGATACTCTTATCATATCTACAAAGCAATCCGAAACTTAAGCTCAATATTTTAATCAACTAAAAATCTCTTGTCACAATTAAAACCGTACTAATTGTATCAAATTGATTCCTATTCCAATATGTCAACATATTTTCTAAAAACCTTCACAACCAAAACTTATAGTCGTCAAAATCTAAATAATTTTATGACATAATAAAAAAAAATTCAATTTCAAATAGCCTTTATCTTATCAAATGTACTACATCCTCTAGTAAAAAAAAATCTTCAAGATCTTGAGATAACTCTTAGTATATCCCAATTTAATCTCCATACTCATTTTATTCCTTTTACCAAGACTTTTATTATCCATAATTGAAACTTCTAGATCAAAGTGAACTTATAATTCATAATCATAAGACAATTTAAAAAAAATTTCAGAGTCAATTTCATATCCTTCGAAATATATTAAAACAAACTTTTACTTTAATTTTAAATCTCCAAATTTAACAACTTGTAATCTATAAATCGTACGACTTACCAATTTAAAACTTCAAGCTCTCTAATAAACCGTAAATCATAAACCCTCCACATTCTCTAGTCGTTTACAAAATTATAACTTATAATTTAAAACACTTTAATAAATTCGAGATAAATTTTAACATATCCAAACTTGAACTTAACCGTAAATCGTGTGTCACAATTTCAAAATGTTTCTCAAATCGGTTTCATATCCCAATAAATCATAAACTATTTTGCAATTTTCGAAAATCATAAATTTTGTTTCCTCGATCTAGCTATCCTCTTGTGTATACCACCTTGTAATAGCAAAATAAAATTCCAACTATCCTTTGAAGGCGGTAATATGCTACTACCAAACTTGGAATTAACTAATCCTTAAAATCATACTTTTAGGAAAAATGTCTTTATAACTCAAATAAGACCTCAATGTACACTAATTGTCAATGTAATCTTCCTAGCCATGTGTTTGACCTATGAGCAAGTACTAGGGTAGTCATCTTCCTAGTAGTCGCTAAACACGAAACTAAGAATTTACGGTAGAAGGAGTCAAACAAGATGCAAATCAAGGAGGTCGAACGAGAGTTCAGAATTTGAAGTCAAGAAAGGATGTCAAGTAGGTGGATGAGATTCTAGACTCTAATCCTATATTGCAGGCCCGTTCGGTACAGTCATGTCACCGAAATGGCAACTTGACCTGCATGGGCCACCACAAAAATATTTAACGCTCCAGTCCCAAAATACATGGGACCAGATACGTATCATGCCAGCTGTATACATACGAGTAAATATACGACTCGTATGTATACATAAGCTATAAATGTAGAAAGTCAAGACACTAAATCTCATCCACGAAGATAAATAATGATATAAAACAATTTTGAGTTTGTCAAGTACACAATAGTTGGGCGGAGACAAATCCACTACCAACTAAATTAAATATGGAAAAATATACAAGGAAAGAATTGAGAAAGTGAGAGCAAGTGATGAGTCCAAGAGCAATCATCACGGAGGAAGGAAGACACGGCCTTAGCTAGAGCACCTGCAAAAATCACGAAACACACACCTGGAGAGATCACCGGGTCCTCAGAGGGACGTAATAAAACACATAATATCATGCCAATAAACTAAATAATAAAGCTCAACAGAAAAGTATGCATGAGTAAAGGATCCTTGCCATTCTATGTGGAATAATGTACTTTAGAAGACAACATTCTATGCAGGAGCTTAGGTGTTCAGCATAGATGGAGAGAGAGTGGCAGTAGGTAGCGCTCATAAGAGACACTATCGGCCGTTGGCAGAAAGTAGCACTCATCCGAGTCAATATCGGCCCCGGGACAGTAAGTAGCGCTCATACGAGAAACTATCGACCCAAATCTATGTGTGTACTGAACATATAGCACCTACGCAAATAACTGTCTCCTTCCTCCCCATGATACTATACATGTGACGACTCTACGACACTGTTTGATCCATAATAACTGCCAAGTCTTCTATACAAATCTATTAGCAGTTATATCCTAACGCACGGCCTGTACGCACCGATGTACGGTCGATACGCAAGTCCAAAGCTATATGCGACTCATAACTCACACACAACCCGTGGCACATCGTGATAGTTTATGAGATGTTCTAAACATATGGTAGTCCCTTAACTCTAAGCCAATTGCATAAAGTATAATAATTTGCTTCTATATATAGTTTTGAAAGAATAACATTTTATTTGCTAAAAATAAGAAAAAACATGCATGATATTGAGCAAGAAATTTAAACAGTAGAAGCAAGATGTCTTGCCTGGTGTTACGCCTGGTGTTGTGCGGTGTTCCATCAAGTCCTGTTTGTCCAGTAGCCATGTTCGATGTGTAATGGTCCGAGAGTCACGAGGAAATATGAACGTGTCATTAGTCATAATTTATGAAGAATTATGATTATGGAATTAGTCATGATCAATGGAAATATCAAGGTGGAAGTTTTATGGAGAATACATACTTATACTATTTTTGGAAATATTTGTAATACTCGAAAACTAGTTTTTATGAGTCTAAATAATTGATAAGAAATTACTTAAAAGTCAAGAAAAATTATTTTCTGGCAAAAGCCCTAAGTTGTAAAATATGCTCTTCGGTAAAATACTATATTTCACCAATTAAAAGGTATTTTAGAAATATTTGAAATATATCACTAACTAATTAGGCCAAATTTTTTTATAACTTTGTAAAGATATATTGCAAGTCAAGGAATCTTGCTAGGAAAAAATAAATTTTGTAGAGAACTAACTTTTCATTAGTCACCGTATTTAATAAGAATCTAGGAAATATGGTAGGGCTACTAAATTTTGTAAAAGTAATTTTAGATAAGTATTTTGAAAATATAGAAAATTTTGGTTTTAAAATTGAAACTTAATTTTGGCAAATAGGTTTTATAGGCCAAAACTATATTTTAATTACAATATACTTTTAAGAATATTTACTATATATATAAAGAATAAATAACATTAAAATTTTTAACAAAACTAATGATAATAGTATCCATAAATAATAATAATAATAACACACTTAATTATCAATAAAAATATTGATACTATAATAAACACAAAAATGAAAGTAAATTATAATAGAAAAAACAAAACAAAAACAAAAAAAACAAAATGATAACAATTGCTGTCATTGTTCCTTTTCTTTAAAAGGGAAAGAAGAAGAGAGAGAATGAGAGATTGGGAAAAATTCTAGAGGGAGAGAAGAAAGGAGAGTTATGGGGGAACGAGAGGGAGAGGAAGATGGGGGTTACCAGAGGAAGGGAGCGGCGGAGCTCGGCCGGGCTGGGCGGAGACCGCGGAGGCCAGGGCGGAGCTGGGGACGTGCTCTACTAGCGGAGAGGGAAGTCGCGCGGCTGCGGTGGTGCAGCTGCGACGAAGGGCGGCGGTTTCCAGCACGCGGAGGGGCGCACGGCTGTCCGGAGGTAGGCTAATCTGGAAGAAGGAGGCGCTAGGGTGCCGGTCGAGGGCTTCACTGAGAGGTTGTCGACTCGACAGGAGCGTCGCAAGTTCAGGTTAGGTTTTAGATTTGGATTCTTCTTTCTTTTTTTTTTTGCCGGAGGGGGTCAGGCGTGGGCGGATGCGTCAGGCTGGTGCGACGGGATTCAACATGATAGCGCCAACCGTCGAGGGCGACGGTGACTCCATGTGTCGGTGGTGACGCGGCCGCTCGTGGTGGTGATGGAGTGGCTGGTGTGGGGTGGCTGGTTTTGGCAGGTGGGGGCTCCGGTGGTGCGTACGGTGGTGGTGTTAGGCCGACGGGGTGGTTCGGGTGGCGGCAGCGGTAGTTGTGGAGGTGGTAATAGGATGGTGGTAGTGCCGACGGGTGGCTGCGGTGGTCGTCGCGGCCAGGGGTTGGTCGGCGGGTTGACGGGAGTTTGGTGACAGACGGTGGCAGTGGTCAGAGTGAACACGGTGGTGGCGATGGCGAAGCTGGGGTACGGGTGGTCTGGGTGATTGTGGTGGGGAGGTTTGGGTCGACCGCCTGTGGCTGGGTACGGGGAGACAGAGGAGAGGTGAGATGTGGGCAATGACGATGGTAGAGACGGGTTGTTGCGGACATGGAGGACATAGGTGTAGGTTTGATTGTGTCGGGGATATGTCCGACATGGGATTACTGTAAATGTATAATGTGGGTTGCTGCTGACATGGAGGACACAGACACGAAGCACATCTGTGGATGGAAAAATATGGATGAGTACCTCTCCTTATATAGGAGGTGGGAATTTCCAGTTGGATAAGAGTTAGGGAGATTTAAATTCTCTGTAGATAATTTCATAATTAAATTTAAAGTAGTCAAAAGTCAATCCAATATAATCATATCCAAATTTAAACTAGCAATCCCATATTTAAAATAGAAATCTTTTTCAAATTATATTATCATAATTAACCAAATATTAAGTCAAACGAAATTCTAAATATCCATTTTGAAATAGTAACATAATATTATTAAATAAATTTCGAAAATTGATTAAATCCATATACTTCACATAAAAGAAGAAAATTTTGCATAAAACATAGTTCTCCATTAATTAAATCGACTTAGAATATAATCTAATCAAAATTTGATTTAATTCTAGATAAAACCTTTATTTGATTTAAAATAAAAATCTTCTTTAATTTAAATTAGAGTATTTAATCAAATATTTACTCAAACAAAATTTTAAATAAAATATAATGATATTTAATTTTGAAAATACAAATAAATATTTAGACACTCTCATGCAAAAATAATATTTTACATAAAACATAGTTTTTCTAAATTACTCATTAAAAAATAACCCTTTTTATGAAAAATAAAATGAATGAAGTTTGGCAATTCACGATGCGAAGCATTTTACCACGTTAAGTAATTGAAAATATTTATTATTTATTCTTTGGAAAACCAAGATTTTTAAAATAAAATATTTTTACAAAAATATGTACCTCGCACATATTCGAACTCAACGAGACATACGAAAATGCGAACTCGTGCGCAACGTCTCATACGACTATGCGACGTAGAAATACCAAGTAAAAAATTTTAAATACTCAATTTATATAAAAAAATTAAAGTAGAAATTTAGGGAGTTTGCAGCAGCCGCTGTAATCGGCCGTTATGGAACCCGCCTTGCACAAGTACAATCTAGGCTCATGCGGCATCACGCCTTAGCGAGGACTATCGCTCATACGGGAGCGGGGCGTGACATAATGGCATCAGAGCACGGCTTTACGTCCTTGGACTATCGATTGAATTCTTTAACTCTGTTGTTTCCGCAAACTCTGAAGTGTTGCTTCCGCAACGTTGATATCATTGGTGCGCTCTCTCAAATATCCCACGGGATGTCCATACAATAAGTCTATCTATTTTGCAAAACGTAGGAGAATAGTTTTTAATAAAACAAAAAGATGGTTCACGTAAGCACTGTTGGCTAAGTCGGGCTGGGCATATACACCAAAGTTACGTCGACCTTAGAAAATTCGAGTGCAAGATTCGATCCGTCTCGGATGACAATGAGTTGGAATCGATCGAGTAAGTGGGATGACTATCAATAGGGGTACTATCGAGTGACGATATCGTTGATGCGATATAGATTAGCGTGCTTGAAATTCGAGGAATGGTTTGAACGGAAAATTTGATGAAGTCGATTTTGATTTGAATGATAGTTTTGAGGATTTGTCAAATGACTTCATCCCTGAGTGGTGTATGCGATAGCCTCAGGGAAGTCGATCGATCGATTGAGGATGCAGGGTGTCGATGAGTCTATCAGCAAGCGTCATATTTTGTAAAGCCGTAGATTGAGTATCATTGAATAAGTCGTAGTCTTGAGATGTGACCAGTTGATTCGAACAACCTAGAAATTAACGCACACGGAACGTGCACAGGATTGAGGATTGCGTGAGTATGAAACATGAAAATGATTGAGTAGGTGAAACTGAATCGAAGAAAAGTTAGGGTGTACGAATGGATGACTTGATCGAGAAAATTGATACAGATCGTATAGAAAAAGTTAGCATAACAGAAAGATAGCATACATGAAAAGTTTGATTTGATTGGAATGGATGTTGCTCGATGATTTGAGTTAGCAAGGAAGGATGTAATTTGAAAAAAAATGTGGCTCGATGACTTAAGATAGACGGATGAACAATACATAAATTTGGGTTTGAGAAAATTAATGTTGTGAATGATGTAGGACCGTTGAGCACCTTTAGAGGGGGGGTGAATAGAGTGTTTATGTGCAGCGGAAAATAATCACCAATTAAAAACTTAAGTAATAACTATGGCAGTAAATAGGAGACAGTAAATAAATACAGTAAAGTAAGAGTCAAGAATTCAAACTCAGTGACACAACGATGTATACTGGTATCCCTCTGAGAGGACTAATCCAGTCTCGAGTACTCTTGCTCGATGTTAATCCACTATGACACAAGCTTTAACTGAGTGCTTGCAACTCTTACAACATCGTGCTTGGTGACAAGTGCACGACCGACTTCACAACACCATGCTTGGTGACGAACGCACGACCGGCTCCACAACACCGTGCTTGATGACGAGCGCACGACCGACTCCAGAAGGCAATTGGAAAACTGGAACGTTTTCTGAATACAACCTCCGATATAACTCTTCAACACCAAACTCCAGATTAAACAGAAACTGTACTGGCTTGGCTAAGAGTCGTAAAGGCTTAGATATGAAAGTAAAAGCTCAGAACAATTTAGATAGAGAAGAGAAGAGATGAAATTGGATTGTTGAAATGAATGGTAATCTCAACTCTATTTATAGTATTTTTGGGGAACCGAACTCGGGCAGAGTTCGGGCAGAGTTCGGATGCTTGGATTTCGCATACGAACGTTGGATGCAGATTTGGTGGGAACTGTATTTCAAATAACCCAGACCGAACTCGGGCCGAACTCGGACCGAACTCGGTCAGAGTTCTGTCAGAGTTCTGCTGGTTCAGAACAGTAAGGAATAAACCAAATTTGCATAGGTTTTGGGCCTTTTTGGAATTGTAGATTTTTGGGATACGTAGGTAGGCTTATTTTTGTTTGTGGACTGAGAAAAACCTAAGCCAGTACCAATCCGATCAATCTCACATTTTTCCTAGACTCAATAAAAGGAAAAATACAGAATAAATATGAAAACCAATAGCCCTTTAGATGACGTCTTTTTCCTGACATTGAAGACGCATTTTTCCTTGACGGCAATCGTCCAAAGATAAACAGATCTGAAAATCTGAATACCTTTCAGAGAAAACTCCTTGTATAACGTCGTCTTTGGCCCATTAATAATTCTTTGTTGCATATGTCCTGCTTGTCTGCAAGTACATGTTAGACGAACAAAACAGTATGATACAGTATGATATAATCATAACAATATGATATAGAACGTTTAGGACAATGCTAAGTTTAATTAGCAACATAATAGTGATTACATGAATATTAGTGACGTCATTATGTTAAACTTAATTGATTAGCCATATTCAAAAACATGATATAATCATTGGGCTAACAAATGATTCGAGGGATAATGTTCGAACTTGATGTTGAATGTCGAAGAGATTATCCAGTCGGACGATAGCATCATTCGTACGACTCAAAATTTGTTGCAAAGGAAGATCGTCAGGTTACGCATGTCATCGATGGTGTTGAGGCGTATCAAAGATCGATATACGATAACTCGGGGGCACTCTGACTCGGTGAATGATGATCGTACAAGTGTTATTTTCCTGATGGATGAAAATAAATATGGATGAAAACAAAAGTGTCTTGATGGTTACGCGGATAACCACAGCGTCGACATTCTTGTCTTGCGTGAGCACAACTCTAGCCTCGCACAAGCTTCACGTCGGATTTGGGGCGATCATTCCGTGTAAGCGCTGACATGGTGATTCATGTTGCGGGTATGATCGAACTCGAAAAATCAGGATGCGGCAACTTTGATTGTCTCGACTTGTTATTAGATGCGAAGGAAAATTTGAGGATGTTTGGACTTGCGATTGATGATTGAGTAAACCGGAGGATTGAATAGATCAAATCTACGTATCGAGAATGAAGTAGTCTAGGCACAAAACAAGAGTTACGTCCCGATGAGGATGATTATCCCTAGGGAGCGTGCATGGTGATTCATATCCACCGTGGATAATCTGACTCGCGTGAGATCGGGGCATAACATATTGTTAAGCTAAACGACCTTATGATCGAATACGTAAATTATGATAAATGACTTAGGGAGTATGAAATGTGGATTATGGTTTAGCGATGAATCGTGTCGTAGCGTGCTTGACTTGGAAGGATTGATAGGCGGACTATACCGAACAGATTCGAGGAGATAGACTATACGAAATGGGTCGTTGGACGAACGAAATTGATATGTTAAAGAATTGGTTGAGCGAACTTACGGCAGGATGGCTTTGTCGAATGACTCAGACCCCATATGACGAATGTTGGGATGTGTGTAGAAAATCTATGCTCGAAGTTTAGAAATCGAAGTGATACGAGCTTGGGTAGAAAACCCCGTACTATCAACTTGGTTTGACCTTAGGATGGGGTCAGTGTTGATATTGTTGTTTGGAAACTACTATTCCAATACTGACGGATGACTTTAGCCTAAAGACATTGCCTAACGGTTAGGCAGACGTCCTGGTGCGGAGCGATAGAAATTGTGGAGGCACCACTCATTAGGCTCGGTTGACATGCGCGTATATCAGGGACGCCCGAATATGTGCACGATCCGACTTGAGTGGTGATGGCGGATTCTCTATCATGAGACTTGGCTGAAATGCATATATTTTGGAAACGCCTAAAATATATGTACGATCCAACTAAGTGATACATTAAATTCAAGTGAGACTAGAGGAATGGAAGAGTATCGAGGATTTTGAAATCGTGTGTTGCAAATAAAGTATTGATGGTAGTACGATCGTTGGATTCAAATGAACTCGAATGTTATTTTAACAAATAGTTTGTCCTAGAACTAAGTCGTTCGTGTGCGCGATAAGTGTAAGTTACCCAGTCAAGATATAGTTTTTGATGTAAAAGGAAAATCAGAGCATGAAAGTGGCTCGGATTGAAGAAATGTATATGAAGTAGCTGTGCGAGAATCATTGGATGATGAATCAAGTTATAGGTCGATAAGTGTACTCAGTTAGTTTTGAGGACAAAACTTTTTCTGAGTGGTATTTGATGTAGTGCCCCGTCCCGCTCAGTCAATCGGAAGAATCGAAATGCCGACGACATTCGGACTTAGCCTTGCAACGGCTTGCTCGGAGACACCGCTCGGTCGAGGCGTCTCCTCGCTCAGGTGTGGTAGTTTCGGTGAACTCGCCTCATCTTAGCCTTCATATATTAAATTGCATTTTTTCAACTTGCACAAGTAGGCTTGATAATAAAAGAGACGAATCCACATAGCTAAGGGAATAATCCCGACGTGTCGAATTGAGTTAGAATATGGAAAAGTTCAACGGTTGGCTTAGAGTTGGTGCACGGAGTGCTTTGAAAATGACACTCATCCCTTCGTCCCGTGGCTAGGGAGAAGGAAGTTGGTTTAAGTTGTCACCAAGTGGGAATTAGCCTAAGTCATAGGCGTCGTACGCATAAATGCTTGATAAAACATTCTCGGTTCCACGACGCAAGGCTTGGCATAGCCTTTGCTCATCCTATAGGTTAAGTTGTAGTCTCGATTAAGTTAGGCAAAATAATGCTAGGCTATCGAAGTCATAGCAAGCACCGTCCTGCTCTTTTTACGGTTGTCAAGTTATTCAGTCCCATGATCTCAAGGCCCGTCATATAAAGTATGACTTGGGCGATAGCGTCGCGTAGAATGTAAGTCGGTTTAAGGCACGATCCACGATCTATGGCATTTAAGGAACATGTTGTGTTCAAGTTAAGTAGGTAGGCTATACGATAGTTGTTCCCTGGGTTTCAAAGGAAGGAAAGTACACGCGTCCGTTTGTCGCTGAGGCGGTCCTTCGGTTGGGAGCCTCACGATTCCGATACACATTTTCAAAGTATGAGGCGGTCCTTCGGTTGGGAGTCTCACGGTTCCAATGCACATTTTTAAAGTATGAGGCGGTTCCTCGGTTGGGAGTCTCACGGTTCCGATGCACGTTATGCAAAGTGTGGTTTAGAGCACGAGATGCTAAGTATAGTTCCAGTTATACCATAAATTAAGCCATGTATTTACGTGAGTCTAGATGTCTCGTAGGTGCGTTGTCATGGACAATTTTTCGACAAGGATTTCTTTCTCTACTGGTATTACGTCGGGACGTCGGGCCCAATCGACCTAGGGGAAAGACGTTATTGCAGTGCTGATTTGTTCTGCACCAGGGTAGTCGAGGGCTTTCCATGGGACTACCTACCTTGCATCGAAGGACCCGCCGCCTACCTGAGCTATGTCCACGATGGCTTGTCGTGCCAGTGGCCTTTCATATAGATAATTGGTGAGCTAAGTGGCGAATCTGCATGCTCGGTGTCAGTCGAATCTAAGGAAGCGTATGCACGACACGAGTTGAGTTATGGAATGTGTGCACGGTATGCACATAAGGTATTATGAAGCCTAAGATTTGGCTATATATAAAGATACGTGTTTTGCACGAGATATGGTATCGTGCTTGAGTTCTCAACACCGGTTCCACAAGTTGGGTTAGACGTTGCGAGTTAAGTCAAGAAGGGCCGTAGGGCAAGTTTGGTTAAGTTATATTGAGTTGCAGGGCACGACTTCGAAATATGAGGCACGACCGTGTTGTCACAACAGAAGTATAGGCAAGATTAAGCGAGGAGGCACTGCCTCAGAGATATTGAAGCACGAATCAAGTTCATGGCACGACCGAGTCGTTACGTCCCATAGTATGGCACGAAAGACAAGTATGAGTCGGTGCATTGATAATGCAAGCACGAGAAAGGTCTAGAGGCAAGGATAAGGAAGTTATCGGTGTAATAGCACGGTGATGGTCTAGATGCACTAAATAGGTCGAGAGTCTATGTCCTAAAACTGATCCTAAGACAAGAGTAGAAAGACAATCGTAAAGGGTTTATTTTGCACAAAGCAAATGAACGTATCAGTTTTGTATGGGTGGACGAGGAGCTCACTCCACCAGTACAGTTGAGTACTGATACCTACGCAGTTTTCATGTGCAGGAACAGGTAGAAGCTCGTGGTGCGGAGCTCGCTTGGATGCGTCGAGGCACGGAGTCCCTGGGCGATTCGAGGCATGCGGCCGCGTGGAGTCTGAACTTGTACGGGACATAATGTATGGACATCACCTATCTAAAGATTTCGTCGGCCTACTCAAGACATGTATTGAGAGATGAGAGAGAGCTGAGTGACTTGTAATGTGAGAAGAGTAAGCTTGAGTGATTGTAATATTGGCCTTGCGTTCCATTGTAATCCTTGTTTCAATATCAATAAAGAGCTTCTTTTGTATGACTTGTGTTTTGTTCCGCTGGCATATTCAATGTCTCTGCTTGGGACTTCTGTGCAACGGTCCCGTCGCAGCCGCTGTAATCGACCGTTATGGAACCCGTCTTGCACGAGCACAATCTAGGCTCATGTGGCATCACGCCTTAGCGAGGACGATCGCTCCTACGGGAGCGGGGCATGACATGTATGGTTTCCTTAACATATAGGAACCTATAAACTCCCATTTTGACTAAATAATAAAGTTTAAATATATTAAATAAGGATTTTTTTCAATGTGGACAGAATTGACATGATATGTGAAAATCGAAAACCAGCTCATATGTACACATATTCAAGCAAGGAAATATATAATTCATATATATATATATATATATATATATATATATATATATATATATATATATATATATATATATATATATATATATATATATATTCTCTTTTTAAGAGTATAGGTTGGGTCCCTAAATTATGCCAAGGCTTACAAATGTCCATCAATATATTTGCATCTACAAATTGTGTCAATGTGTATATATATTTTTATTTTTTATTTTTTTATTTTTTTATTTTTTATTTTTTATTTTTTATTTTTTTATTTTTTTATTTTTGTAAGCCTTAGCATAATTTAGGGACCCAACCTATACTCTTAAAAAGGGAATATATATATATATATATATATATATATATATATATATATATATATATATATGATCACAACAACAAATTTTAGATTTATATATATATATATATATATATATATATATATATATATATATATATATATATATATATATATATATATATATATATATATATATGATCACAACAAATTTTAGATTTGAGTGTTCATTTGTATTGTTTCTACAGATTACGTCCATTTCATACATAGATACAATAATTGTGTCCATAAGTAGGTTCCTACCAAATTCTTATGCCTATATCTATACTACAATCTCATAAATTTGGATTTGTCAATGATTTTTATAAATTTTAGAATTGAAACTATATTAAATCAAGATAATAAAAATCAAATTAGAGCAATTTTAAGAGGAAGAAGGGAAGAGGACTTGCCTTAGTTCCTTGAAATGGACCTAGATGTTCTCCCAACTTTTTCTAGCATAACCCAATCAAAGATTGAAATTATATATATATATATATATATATATATATATATATATATATATATAAACCTAATTTTGACCTAGGTTTGAAATTGAAAAGAGAAAGGGGAAGGAAATGGGGTCTTACCTAGGTTTTGACAAGTGGAAGAGGAGGAGGAGATGATGCTCGAGGGGGTGTGGCTGGCGGCGATGGCGGCCGACTGTTGGCGGTGACCACAGTAGCGGCAGCAGTTGTGCAACAATAGTAGCTGCAGTAGCAGAAGCTGTAGCAGCAGTAATGGTAACAGTAGCAACAGTAATAAGAGAAGAAAGAGAGGGAAAGGAAATGGAGGAGGTGGAGGAAGAGAAGAAGTAGAATGAAGAGAGAGAGAAAATGTATAAAATGAAGAGGGAAAGGATGAGGTGTTATATGGGGGTTTCTCTTGTTCATGCCATAGGCCATTTGGCATGGTGCGTGCCACTTAACCCCAAGGTTGACACCTAGCCCCAATGAGGTCAATTCTAATTTGTAATTGCAAAAATTATTATCTAGAGTTAAAATACAAAATTTATATAAAAGAAATTTAATTAAAACCATTATTATTATTATTATTATTATTATTATTATTATTATTATTATTATTATTATTAATATTTTTATTATTATTATTATTATTACTAATATTATTATTAGGAAATTAATTAGGGCATAAATGTTTAAAATAAAAATGTTTTATGGAGTATGGCTATTACACTCTACACACCTTACAAAAATATCGTCCTCGAAATTTAAATTTAAATATAAGATTTTTAAATTAATTATAGGTAAAAAAAAGATATGCTACCCACCTTACAGAGATGAGGTAGTAATAAATGAAATATTTTGAAACATATTTAGTAAAAGATTTATGAAAATAAGGACAATTCAAAGATACTAGGAATCATCAATGTTCTTGAAATTTCATATAATCAAATAAAATAGTCAGCTACAATGTTGTTTCAACCCGTAACCATGAAAGATCCTTGAATTCAAAATCATAGTCCTTATTCTCATTTTCTGACGTAATATAGTAATCTTGTGCCTCGCCATTGTGCGTATGGCTGTAACGAAGATACCATTTCACTATCAGGGTTTTGCTATCTCTTCCTTGATATCCATAGAATGAGTAGAAATTATGATTGTGAAGTAGTCTTACACGTTATGGTATGCTTGGTAATTCAGAAGATAATCAAGAACCAGTACTTAATTTTTTTTCATCCTTTATCTAAGTGTCAAAGTACTACATGATATCATAATATAAGATCTTTTGACAAAATTAGTAAAAGAAAATCTCATATATCTATATTATCAAAAATACTGAATATCATTTTAAATTTATTCAAGTCAAAGATTTTCAAATCCAAGTTGAGATAAAATGGAATTAGTTTTTGAATATCAAGCATGAAAACCAATTATGAAAATGCAGTGCCTCGCCAGTCTGAATGGCTGCAACAACATCTCATTCCACGATTCAATTCATTGACTACAGGTGGTCCCACTGCCTTGTCAATAGTTGAAGGATTTTTTTTTTCGGGTTCTTGACACAATTAAATAAATATTCATTCAAATGAAATTCAATTATAGAAAGTCCAGTCATAATATTGTTTAAATTAAATCTAGATATTTAGATGGAGGACGATTCACAAAATTAGGAATGTTACTAAAAGACAAAAATTTGTAAGGAAAAATAAAGGATACGATTCTGGATTTTATATTAATGTAATTTAGACATAACAAGAAAATTGAGGAATTTCAAGAAAGCTGGATTTGCAAAATAATTAGATAATATAAAATTCAGCAAAGAAAGGGGAGATAGTCAGGATGTAAGCACTTATAAAATCAAGAGATCAAGGAGTCATACTACTAGTACTCATTTACCCAATAATTCTTTAAGTTACCCTTATATCTATGCTCATCCCACAAAACATAGTACACTTATTCTAAATAGTCTTGGATCATTGTTAGCCTACTGACTAGGTGATCCTTATTTCTTTTCTATCTCAGTCTATATAATGGTTCTAGATAAATCTAAACCCTAGGTTTACTAAGGGTACAAAGTTCAAGATCCTTAAGGAACTTTCTACAATCCTTTACTGGGCTACTCTAGTAAGAATACTTGTCTAGTTCTCTATAATTTACTTGACCTAAATTTTCGAATCATATCTATCCTTATACTACTTATAATTTCCAATCATCACCTACACCCTTTAATGACAGTCTCAGGTTAGGTTTCTTAACTATATGGAATTGCTATAAGAAATTTTTTAGGTACGGATCTAGAGGGTAAGCGGAATGAAACATAGTCTATGGATAAGTAGAATTTTTCTAAGAGTATATCTTAGGGTATATAGCTAAACCTATATATGTCTTAAAGCTTGACATACATCCTATCCAAGGTTTTCTACCTTTTCTGAGACCTGCATGGGACACCACTAAAAGACGTGTCACGTCCTGCTCCCAAAATACGCCGAGCCGAGTACATAACATCATTTCCACACTACGCGATATATGAATACTCTAGTGCTCATATTCGCGATTGTCGCCCGTAAGGTTCTAGGATATGTTGATCACTAGTCACATGATGCATAAAATAATAAATATCAGTTTGATTAAATGATATTCTAAACTATAAATGTCACGACCCGCACCCAATATTTGGGCATGAACCGTGTGCACGCCCAGCCTACGCCGCAGAGTCGGCGGTAGAACGCTGTAACAATATGATGAACAACCACGTAAATAATATAATTCTCACATGGGACAACCACAGCTCAAAACTAGAAAATGAAATAAATATCCATCTCAAAGGAAATGTATGATAATGAAATAAAATAATATCTCCACTACAAGTCTCACTTCAACTAAAAAATCCAGTACAAGTCTCAGCTCTAACTAAGAATAAAACTAAGCAAACGCAGCAGGATCAGACGCTGCATACTCCTCCTGATAAGCCAAATCTGTCTCAACTAAATCCCCCATGTATGGGCCATACTGGTCAGGGCACTCGACCTCCTCGTAATCACCTAAAATTTGTTTAGTTACCCAGTCAGGATGGAACGAGTACAATTCATCGAATGCAGTTCCAAATATATGAAAGAGACTATAAACAAAGGTTAGCCACCAATTATGAGTTTTGAAAATAATAGTAAGACGCAAGTAAAGACAGTAAATCGACAGTAAAATAAAATAAATAATACCTTCCCGACTGTTAGAAATACCTTGATATGTGATCGGTCTGGGGTACTACACCGCACGGTCTACAATGTCTACTTGCAAAAAATAAGCACTGTCTACAATGTCTATTTGTAGAAAAATAAGCACTGTCTACAATATCTACTTGCAGGAAAATAAGCACTGTCTACAATATCTACTTGCAGGAAAATAAGCAATGTCTACAATGTCTACTTGCAGGAAAATAAGCAATGTCTACAATGTCTACTTGCAGGAAAATAAGCACTGTCTACAATGTCTACTTGCAGGAAAATAAGCATTATCTATGGTCGGATCACATATATTTGGTATTTCAAGTTCCTAACTCATTGTTTATACTAAAATAAAATTCACATAATTAATGACCAATCGATGAGATATAGTATAATTCAATATTGAAAACAGACAACAAACTGTACTCGCCTAGAGTCCTGAGCTGATGACAGTGGTCAGTGTCCGAGTCGAGATCCAATAGCCCTATTTAAAGAATCACAGAGTTAATGATACAATCAACATGGAAGGTTGGTGTTCTATTTACAATTTTCTTTATTGGTTTTGTCTTTGATCCTTTTTCTCTCCTGTTCATTGATTAGCCAGGAAGGTTGCCTAGTGTAACTAGTTTAATCCTATTGGGGACTTACTTTGTATGTGTCTATGATTGATTCAGACAGCTTATACCCTTGCAATGAAAGCACAAGGCCAACTTCTGCAATTATTGACTTGTATACCAGTGACACTCTAATTCTGAATATGGTTTAGTGAAGGATTTGGGAATACTCATCATTAACCATTCTCTGGGTTAACTGGTCACTAACCCCATCTTCTATTCCCCTCCAAGCTTTCAGTTTTGGGACTGGTCCCAACTATTGTATGTGTAGTTGGCTGATTTCAATGTATGAAATCAGTCTTGGTTTGGGGTTTGCATTACTCAAATTCTCCAGTATCAATTAAAACTGAACCATAGTATTATTATAGGTGCCAAAGAAAACCCATTGAGTGCCTATCTGAGTTTCATAGTATTTTGAATCCCCTTATTTGGTGTAAGTTCTCCCAGCACATTTGTATCAGAATAACAGTAGGGGATGGCACCTAGGGTGCTGTCAACCGTGTGATCTTGGGTGTTGACCTGGATTTTAGGTACTAAAGGGTCTATTAGGGGTGTACCAGGTCCAGGTCAGTTCCTTAGTATTTGTTGACTGCTACAAGGGTAATTCGGTATTGATGTTAGGCAGGGGTTTGAAATCAACCAACAATGAGTATATGCCAGATGTGGCAACAGATGATAACCTGATAGGAAGTTGTAACCAGTCGATACACAAGACGTTTACACATGAATTTGGCTGGCTAATTCCCTATCAGTTTTCCTACTAGAGTCTGTCCAAGGAGTTACTGTACAATAGGCTTCTACAGGAATGTTTATGGCAGGTACCAGTCTTGTATTTCATGAGGTTTGTAATCATTCATTACTCCGTTTGGTAGGCAATCAAATTCTCCCCTGTACCTAATGCTCGAGTTAGAAGTTTAACTTGATTTCCAAGTTTCACGAGAAGTGGGGATGGAAAAATACTCTGTTATGAAAATTCCAGGCTGATACTAAAGTATTCCCAGGTTTTGGGATTAAGCCTTGCCCATTCTTTGATTCTTGATCACTGTGGTTGGCTTGTGTAACCATCAGCAATCCCAGGATTTTGGTATTGGCCTTACCTATCTATGAATTTAAGATCCTAAGGTTCCTGACCCAATTTGTTAACCTGCCTTTGTGTCAGGTATCAATACGATACCCAACCCTTAAGACAGATCTGTTTGGGGATCATCCTCTCTGTATCCGTCTCCATTGATACTCTTCGAGTATCTCAGGGTTCGAATACAGTTATGACCTTGATACTTCCTCTTGCCTGATACGCAACCATATGTTGGTTTCCCGATTCCCTGGTTATGCACACACGAGCCTTCCCCAATTTAGTTGCCTCTGGTATCTCAAGAAGGTATCAGAGAAACCATATTACTTCCTACTCGTATTGGTATACAGATCTCGTGTACAAAGTAGCCTATTTATTTAGGTTCTATATTCCTTTGGATCAATAAGGCAAACAGTTACCCTTTCATCATTTTAATGGATAAAACATGGTTGAAAGATTTATCTGTTATGAATGGTTGTTCGACTATCTCCACGAGGAAGATGACTCCAAGACCTTGCTGCTTGCTCAGGCACTCGGAAAAATATGGAGAGTTTTCTAGGGTTCGCAAGGGGAAATAGAGGCTTCTCCAATATATATACGACTATAGTGTAGGGATAATGGGAGTTTGATTTGAATTCAGGTATTAGAAGGATTCTGATTTAATTCCCTGTTGATCCTTGCCGACTACATAGTGTTACCAGGAAGAGATTTGCCAGGATTTGAATTCTATTAGACAGCTTAATCCTCACGAGCAAATCTCTTGCCAACTTTTAAACTAACCCCTTCTTGCAAATAGGTCCAGGCAAATATAGTTATTGCGAGGGACCTCCTTATTGAATGCTTATATACTCTAGTATAATTGTCAAATGAAACCAAAAATTATAACTGATACATAAAATAAATAATTAAAGAATAAAAAAAATATAGGTGGGCTCACAAGTATACCCCCCTTGGATTAATTTTGTCCTCGAAATTTAGCTGAAGAGTAGTGTAGAACTGTACCTCAGTCCTCAAAGAGGTAGGGGTAGCGCTCGTGTATCTCATCCTCTCGCTCCCATGTAGACTCGCCTGGGGAGTGGTGTCTCCATGCAACGCGAACCAAGAGAATCACTTGATTCCTTAGTACCTTCTCTCTACGGTCCAAGATCTCCACGGGCTGCTCCTGGTAACTGATACTCGGTCCCACCTCGATCTTTGAATGGTCCAAGACATCACTGGGGTCTGCCACGTATCATCGCAGCTGGAATACGTGGAACACGTTGTGCACTCCTTCCAGTGCAGGTGGCAAGGCTAATCGGTATGCTACTGCACCGATTTTCTCAAGGACCTCAAACGGCCCAATAAAATATGGGCTGAGTTTGCCGCCTTTACCGAAACGGATAGTGCCACGTGTCGGAGAAATCTTCAAAAACACCAAGTCACCGACCTAGTTGCACAAAATGTTAATACGAAACTCTTGACTAATCACACAACTAATCTTAAGAGTTTTATACCTTAAATTCCAACGGCCTGCGGTGACTGTCGGCACAGTGCTTCTGCCTGTCCTGTGCCACGCGAAGCCGCTCTCTAATCAACTTGACCTTCTCCGTAGCATCCACTACCATCTTCGGTCCCAACAATGTACGCTCTCCCACATCGTCCCAAGACAGCGGGGTACGACATCTCCGACCGTACAATGCCTCAAAAATAGACATCTCGATACTAGCTTGGCAGCTGTTGTTGTAGGAGAACTCCACGAGATGAAGGTGGTCCTCCCATGAGTCGCCAGCATGCATGTCCGTAGCATATCCTCAAGCGTCTGAATGGTCCGCTCGGACTGTCCATCCGTCTGCGGATGGTAAGCAGTGCTAAACTTGAGCGTTGTGCCCAAACTGGCCTGTAGGCTCCTCCAAAAATGAGATGTGAACCTGCTGTCACGGTCCGACACGATACTCACTGGAAATCCGTACAATCGGACTATCTGCTTCACATAGAGCTCCGCCAGCTTCTCTGTAGACAACCCCACTTTAAATAGAATAAAGTGGGCCGATTTGGTCAACCGATCAACGATGACCCAAATCGCATCCTTTCCGCCCGATGACCGTGGAAGACCGGAAATGAAATCCATGGTGATGTGTTCCCACTTCCACTCGGGTATCGGTAGCGGCTGCAACAATCCTCCTGGTCTATACCTCTCGGCTTTGACCTGCTGACATACGAGGCACCTAGAAACGAAGCGAGCTACTTCGCGTTTCATACCATACCACCATACGTGGTTCCTCAGGTCCTTGTACATCTTATTGGCTCCCGGGTATAGAGAATATTGGAAACGGTGAGCCTCCTGCAAAACTTCTTCTCTCAACTCTCCACTAGGTACACAAAGTCTCGCCCCGTGCCGCAACGAACCATCCTCTGCAATGACGAAATCATCGAGCAAACCCGCTCGTGCCTGTGGTATGATGTCCTTCAGCTGCTCATCCTGGTGTTGCGCCTCCCGAATCCTGTCCATCAGTCCTGACTGAATCTGCATGCCCATCATCTGCGTCTCAGCTCCTGGAATGATGATCTCGATGCCCAAGCTCTCTAAATCCGCTAATAAGTGACGATCTCGAGTCAAGCACATTGGTACGGGATACCTTCTCAAAGCATCCGCAACAACATTGGCTTTTCCCGGATGATACTGCAGTGATATGTCATAGTCACTCATCAGCTCAAGCCATCTGCGCTGCCTCATGTTCAACTCCTTTTGCGTGAAGACGTACTTCAAGCTTTTGTGGTCAGAGAAGATTTCTACTTGCTCTCCGTACAAATAATGTCTCCACATCTTCAAGGCGAAGATCACGGCTGCCAACTCAAGATCGTGAGTGGAGTAGTTCTTCTCATACGGACTCAACTGTCGAGACGCATAGGCTATCACTCTCTTGTTCTGCTCTAGGACACAGCCCAGTCCTTTACCCGAGGCATCACTATAAATGGTGAAACCTCCCGATCCTGAAGGCAAAGCTAAGATAGGGGCTGTCGTCAATCTCTTCTTCAACTCCTCGAACGCAGCCTGGCAATCCTCCGTCCACACGAACTCCACGTCTTTCCTTGTGAGCCTAGTAAGAGGCTCTACAATCCGAGCGAAGTCCTGTACGAACTTCTGATAATACCCTGCTAACCCCAAGAAGCTCTATATTTCTGCCACTGTAGTCGGAGTAGACCATGCTTCCACTGCTGTCACCTTCTTTGGATCGACGGATATACCGTCGCCTGTCACTACATGACCAAGAAACTCTACCTTGTCCAAGAAGAATTCATATTTTGAGAGCTTTCCATAGAGCTTCTCCCTCCTAAGGGTCTCTAGCACGATCCTCAGGTGCTCCTCGTGCTCCTCCGGCATTTTTGAGTAGATGAGTATGTCATCGATAAACACCACTACGAACTTGTCAAGGTACGGATGGAATACCTTGTTCATCAAGTTCATAAAAACTGCCGGGGCATTCGTCAATCCGAACGGCATCACCATGAACTCGTATTGTCCGTACTTGGTCCAGAAAGCAGTCTTCGGTATGTCTTCCTTCTTCACCTTCAACTGGTGATACCCCGACCTCAAATCTATCTTTGAGAACACCCGCACGACGCTCAACTGATCGAAGAGATCATCTATCCTCGGCAGCGGGTACTTGTTCTTGATAGTAAGATTGTTCAAGGTTCGGTCGTCGATGCACATTCGTACCGTACCATCCTTCTTCGGCACAAAAAGTACAGGGGAGCCCCATGGCGACGAACTCTCCCTGATGAACCCTTTTTCCAGCAATTCGTCTATCTGCTTCTTTAATTCTTCAGCCTCCTTATTGTTGATCCGATATACCGGCTGTGCCGTCGGTACTGTACCTGGCACTAGATCAATAGTAAACTCGATGTCCCTGTCTGGCGGCAATCCTGGAAAGCCTTCAGAAAACACATCCATGAACTCCATGATGATGGGATGTGGGATCTCCTCTCCCTCGATCATAGCTCCGTAAATAGCTCCGTGCTGTGGCTCGACTGCTCCTCCCGCAAACTCGAATGCCGGTTCCTCTGGAGGACTGAATATAATACATCCTCGGTGACAGTCTATACTGGCAAAACTCTTACTCAACCAATTCATACCGAGGACGATATCGAAGCTCGGTAGTGGCATTACGAGTAAGTTGGCGCACAACTCTCTTCCTCCCAAAGTGATGCGTCCCCTTATGCAAATATCCTTGACTAGGATAATGCCTCCGCCTGTCATAATTTTGCAACTACCGCCCAAGGATACAGACGCTATACTATGCTTGAATACAAAAGCTACAGAGATAAAACTATGGGATGCACCGGAATCAAACAAGCTACAGCGGAAATAGAATCAAAAAGTATGGAACCTGCTATCATGTCCGGGGTAGGCTCTGGCTCCTCAACGGTCATGGCAAAAGCTCGGCCCTGCAGTGGTGCGCATCTCTGCTGGTGCTGAGCGAACCACTGCTGCTGAGTGGGAAATGGGGGACCTCGTGGCTAAGGTGCTGCTGGTCCTCTCTGTGCTGGTGCCGTCTCTGGTCCTGTCCGTTTAGGAATCAATAAGTAGTCCTTCAGCTGATGCGATGGAGATCCACAATATAAGCACGCTCCGAGTCTTTTTCGGCAGTCGTCCCAAGTGTGTCCGTTCCTCCCGCAGTGAGTGCAGTGCGGGGCCTGCTGTAGCTGTCTATGTGGCTGCTGAGTCTGGGCTCGGGCTGGAACCCGGTTCTGCTGGTATGCTGGAGTTTTACCAACAAGCTGGAACTGCTGCTGATGATGGTGCTGAAAGGTCTTCGACTGGAACTGGGGATGCTTCGCCGGGGCTGATTGGTTGTTGTTTCCTCCGAAAGTCTCTTGATTCCTCTTCGGTCTGTAATTTAGTTCTTCTTCCACTGCTTGTACGATCTCCAGAATCTCTTCATAAGTAGTAGCTCGACTGGCAGCGATAGCCAAACGAATCTCGTGGGACAGTCCCTTTCTGAACCGTCGAGCTTTGTCTTCCGGGGTGCTGATCAAGTTCTTCGCAAATCGACTGAGACGAGAAAACTCTGTTGTATACTCATCGACGGTGTGGTTGCCTTGTTCCAGATGCTCCAACTGGCTCACTAGCGCCTCTCGTGCTACATATGGGTGGAAATTCTTCTTGAACAGACGCTTGGACTCCTCCTAAGTGACGTCTGGGGCAGAAAAATGGGGCTCGCCCTGGTACCATGTCCGCACAATATCAAAAAGCTGTCCACTGACTTACTCTATCTTCAGATCTTCTGAAATTTGGGCCACCTTCAGTTACCTCTCCACGTTTTCCAGCCATTCGTCAGCGTAGACGATCCCCTCTGTCCCATAGAATGGCATGGGCCTAAAGTCCATGAAGTGCTTGGGATTCCCCGGTTGCTGTCGGGGAGCATCTCGAATATGCAGCGCCTCTCTCAGAGTGTCACGAAACATGTTGGCCTGCTGCTGGATGATCCCGAGGAGTGTGACATTGTCTAATACGGGTGGCGGGGGTAGTGCAGGTGTCGGGTACATCGCTGGCACGGGATGTACAGTAGGTGCTGGGTATATTACTGGTGCTGGATGCATGGCTGGTGCTGGGTATGTATAGGGAACCTGCTGTATCATAGGTATGGAATACACGGCTAGTGCTGGGTGCATCGCAGGTGGTGGATAAGCTACTGGTGCCGGTGGAGGAATGGGTGCTGGTGCTGGCGTCTGCGGAGGGAACTACGGTAGAGGCGGAATGTCATCCCTGCGGAACCTTGAATACTGTGGCTGAGCCGGTCCACCCTGGTGAGTAAGCTGGCCTTCCTGAGTCGGAAGGGTCTCGTAAGTGTAATATCTGCCAACAGTCGGTGGAGTGTTCCATGCAGCGTTGTTCCTGTCCTGTGGATCCATTAGCTGAAACAAAGGAAATCATTAGACGAATAGAATGATTCAAACAGGATGCATAAGAGAAATTGAAGTCGAATATAGAAGTCAATGATGCAAATTTTAGCTCACGAAGACCGTCCTTAAGCCCCTATTCCTAGTCCTAGTCACAGGCCCGCAGTAGCACGACTATCTTAAGTACTACCGCGGTTTCGCTGGTCTTGCGAAACGTAGACCTGCATGGGCCACCATAAAAATGTGTCACGACCTGCACCCAATATTTGGGCATGAACCATGTGCACGCCCAGCCTACGCCGCAGAATCGGCGGTAGAATGCTGTAAAAATATGATGAACAACCATGCAAATGATATAATTCTCACATAGGACAACCACAGCTCAAAACTAGAAAATGAAATAAATATCCATCTCAAAGGAAATGTATGATAATGAAATAAAATGATATCTCCACTACAAGTCTCACATCAACTAAAAAATCCAGTACAAGTCTCAACTCTAACTAAGAATGAAACTAAGCAAATGCAGCAGGATCAGACGCAGCGTACTCCTCCAGATAAGCCAAATCTGTCTCAACTAAATCCCCCATGTATGGGCCATACTGGTCAGGGCACTCGACCTCCTCGCAATCACCTAAAATTTGTTTGGTTACCTAGTCAGGATGGAACGAGTATAATTTATCGAATGCAGTTCCAAATATATGAAAGAGACTATAAACAAAGGTTAGCCACCAATTATAAGTTTTGAAAATAATAGTAAGACGCAAGTAAAGACAGTAAATCAACAGTAAATAAAATAAATAATACCTTTCCGACTGTTAGAAATACCTTGATATGTGATCGATCTGGGGTACTACACCGCACGGTCTACAATGTCTACTTGCAGAAAATAAGCACTGTCTACAATGTCTACTTGTAGGAAAATAAGCACTGTCTACAATGTCTACTTGCAGGAAAATAAGCACTGTCTACAATGTCTACTTGCAGGAAAATAAGCACTGTCTACAATGTCTACTTGCAGGAAAATAAGCACTGTCTACAATGTCTACTTGCAGGAAAATAAGCACTATCTACAATGTCTACTTGCAGGAAAATAAGCATTATCTATGGTCGGATCACATATCTTTGGTATTTCAAGTTCCCGACTCATTGTTTATACTAAAATAAATTCACATAATAATGACCAATCGATGAGATATAGTGTAATTTAATATTAAAAACAACAACAAACTGTACTCGCCTGGCATCCTGAGCTGATGACAGTGTGTCAGTGTCCGAGTCGAGATCCAATAGCCCGATTTAAAGAATCACGAGAATGATACAATCAACATGAAAGGTTGGTGTTTATTTACAATTGCTCTATTGGTTTTGTCTTTGATCCTTTTTCTATCATGTTCATTGATTAGCCAGGAGGTTGCCTAGTGTAACTAGTTTAACCATATTGGGGACTTACTTTGCATGTGTCTATGATTGATTCAGACAGCTTTACCCTTACAAAGAAAGCACAAGGCCAACTTCTGCAATTATTGACTTGTATACCAGTGACAATCTAATTCTGAATATGGTTTAGTGAAGGATTTGGGAATACTCATCATTAACCATTCTCTGGGTTAATTGGTCACTAACCCCATCTTCCATTCCCCTCCAAGCTTCCAGTTTAGGAACTGGTCCCTAACTATTGTATGTGTAGTTGGCTGATTTTAATGTATGAAATCAGTCTTGGTTTGGGGTTGTAGTACTAAATTCTTCAGTATCAACTAAAATTGAACCATAGTATTATTATTATAGGTGCCAAAGAAAACCTATTGAGTGCCTATCTGAGTTTTATAGTATTTTGAATCCCCTTATTTGGTGTAAGTTCTTCCAGCACATTTGTATCAGAATGACAGTAGGGGATGGCACCTAGGGTGCTGTCAACCGTGTGATATTGGGTGTTGACCTGGATTTAGGTACTAAAGGGTCTATTAGGGGTGTACCAGGTCCAGGTCAGTTCCCTAGTATTTGTTGATGCTACAAGGGTAATTCGGTATTGTTGTTAGGCAGGGGTTTGAAATTAACCAACAATGAGTATATGCCAGATGTGGCAACAGATAATAACCTGATAGGAAGTTGTAACCAGTCGATACATAAGACGTTTACATATGAATTTGGCTGGCTAATTCCCTATCAGTTTTCTACTAGCGTCTGTCCAAGGAGTTACTGAACAATAGGCTTCTACAGGAATGTTTATGGTAGGTACCAGTCTTGTGTTCATGAGGTTTGTAATCATTCACTCCGTTTGGTAGGCAATCGAATTCTCCCCTGTACCTAATGCTCGAGTTAGAAGTTTAACTTGATTTCCAAGTTTCACGAGAAGTGGGGATGGAAAAATACTCTGTTATGAAAATTCCAGGCTGATACTAAAGTATTCCCAAGTTTTGGGATTAAGCCTTGCCCATTCTTTGATTCTTTATCACTGTGGTTGGCTTGTGTAACCATCAGCAATCCCAGGATTTTGGTATTGGCCTTTCCTATCTATGAATTTAAGATCCTAAGGTTCCCGACCCAATTTGATAACCTGCCTTTGTCAGGTATCAATACGATACCCAACCCTAAGACCGATCTGTTTGGGGATTATCCTCTGTATCCGTCTTTGATACTCTTCGAGTATCTCAGGGTTCGATACAGTTATGACCTTGATACTTCCTCTTGCCTGATACGCAACCATATGTTGGTTTCCCGATTCCCTGGTTATGTACACACGAGCCTTCCCCAATATAGTTGCCTCTGGTATCTCAAGGAGGTATCAGAGAAACCATATTACTTCCTACTCGTATGGTATGCAGATCGTGTACAAAACTAGCCTTTTATTTAGGTTCTTATTCCTTTGGATCAATAAGGCAAACAGTTACCCTTTCATCATTTTAATGGATAAAACATGGTTGAAAGATTTACCTGTTATGAATGGTTGTTCGACTATCTCCACGAGGAAGATGACTCCAAGACCTTGCTGCTGCTCAGGCACTCGAAAAAATATGGAGAGTTTTCTAGGGTTCGCAAGGGGAAATAGAGACTTCTCCAATATATATACGACTATAGTGTAGGGATAATGGGAGTTTGATTTGAATTCAGGTATTGAAGGATTCTGATTTAATCCCCTGTTGATCCTTGCCGACTACACAGTGTTACCAGAAAGAGATTTGCCAGGATTTGAATTCTATTAGACAGCTCAATCCTCACGAGCAAATCTCTTGCCAACTTTTAAACTAACCCCTTCTTGCAAATAGGTCCAGGCAAATTAGTTATTGCGAGGGACTCTTTATTGAATGCTTTATATACTCTAGTATAATTGTCAAATGAAACCAAAATTATAAATGCTACATAAAATAAATAATTAAAGAATAAAAAAAGTATAGGGGGCTCACAATAAATAGAAATTTTATTATTCTACCCGATACAACCATTAACTGAATGTCCAAGGTCGACCTCCTCTTTGCCTTATTTATTAAGCTCTTTAGTGTACATTGGTGCATCCTTCCTGGCCTTCAACAAATTATAGTGAACAAAATTAGGTTATCAATACGACGAGCAAGTCCTCGGTCAAGAACGAGATAAGTAAAATAAGTTGATGAAATCACTAAAAGTAATTCATAAGAAGAAAAATTAGGATAATTTTTTTTTGCTAAATTTAGATCTACTAAGATATGATTCTCGCTCTGAAAAACTCTATAATTATGGTTGTAATACACGAATATGAAGAGCCCTAACAAGTCTAAATGCAAAATGCAACAATTAGAGAAACACTTCTAGACACACAACGCCTAATATCTTGGCAGTAATCACATTTACCCGGGATTAGGTTTATACTTAATAGGCAGTGCTTAGATTTATTCGTCCCATTAGTATCATGATCACATAATGATGTGATATAATCAGGATAACACATGAGTTGTTTTTCGAGTTATCAGAATCAAGTGTTAAACAATTGTCGTATGACTTGAAAATTTCAATAATCGGAACCAAGCAACCTTGGATGACGAATTCAAAAATTCGGAATCCAATAGAAAACAGGAAACAGGAAAGTGAGTTAAGCCTCACCTCGGACACCGTATGGTCGAACGAATATCGATAACAGGAATGATCAGTTTTGTAAAATATAATATTGTAAAGATTTTGAAGGTGTGAACCAAGGTTTCTCTCCATCCCAATGAAATCCTGATCTACAACTAAATATAGGTTTTGTCCTTCCAAAAATCTAACTCGTGGAATTTCAGAAAATTCGGCAGAGTCTCATTTGTATTATTGACTCTGAAAATTCACAAGAGATATAAAATATGAAAATAAGAACTCGGGTCGCCGACCCTTCGGTGGAGCAATCTCAACACCGGAACCACACATTTATCATCCGGGTACGCCGACCCCTTCGGTGGAGCAAACCTCAACAGGAACCACACATTATGTATATATGCAATCTAATAAAAAAAAATCTTTCTTACCTAGCAAGCAAGTAGGCAATCAAGCAATTTATTTTGGTCTTTTCTTTCAAAAAACTTATCCACAAACGAAATTGTTAGTAATATATAATACCATTTTAAAATTTCAATGTTATCACATACTCAATATTTTTATATACTTGTGATATGGCTAAATTGAATCTAAATGTTTAATTTAAATACATGTTGCTATATACCAAAGTTTGGCTTCATGAATACACAAAAGAAGCTTAAAATTAAAGATTTACAGGGTGTATGGTTAC
The DNA here is from genome assembly GCA_029216955.1 of Iris pallida. NCBI lineage: Eukaryota > Viridiplantae > Streptophyta > Magnoliopsida > Asparagales > Iridaceae > Iris > Iris pallida. The sequence continues at coordinate 11,943,069 of JANAVB010003398.1, read as the reverse complement.
CTTAACATATGACCTATAAACTCCCTTTTGACTAATGAAGTCCGAATATATTAAATAGGGATACTTTTCAATGTGGCAAGAATTGACATAATATGTCAAAATTGAAAACTAACTCAATTGTAAACACACACACACACAACACACACACACAACACACACACAACACACATATATATATATATATCTAAAGCTTAAAATTAAAGATTTTCAGGTGTGTATGGTTACCTTAACATATATGAAACCTATAAACTCCCATTTTGACTAAATAATGAAGTTTCGAATATATTAAATAGGGATATTTTCAATGTGGACAGAATTGACATAATATGTCAAATTCGAAAACTAACTCAAATGTCACATTTTCAAGCAAGGAAAATAAGATTATTCTATATATATATATATTATATATATATAGGTGGGGTCCCTATATAATATAAAATATAGATCTATATAGATCTATATATGATATATATATATATATATATATATATATATATAATATATATATATATAATATTCCCTTTTTAAGAGTATAGGTGGGTCCCTAAATTATGCCAAGGCTTAAATGTCCATGAATATATTTGCATCTACATATTGTGTCAAACTGTGTGTGTGTGGGTGTGTGTATATATATAATATATATGAATTATATATATAGATATTATATCTATATATATAGATATATATATATATAATATATATATAAAGCCCCCCTTAGAAAACTCCCTAAAAAACCCTCACTCTAATTCGTAATTTAAGTAATATTAATGTTAAGTTAATATTAATGTTAATAATGTTAATGTGTGTAATATAATGTTAATAGTAACATTAAATACTAAAATTAACATTAAAACTTAACATTAAAATTAATATTAACATTAACATTAATATTAACATTAATATTAACATTAAGATTAATATATAAAAAAATTAATATTAGCATTAACATTAAGTTAATATTAATATTAGCATTAATATTAGCATTAATATTAAGAATTAGAGTGAAGGGGGGGGGGGGGGGAGGGGGGGTTTAGGGGGTTTTCTAAGAGGGACTTTGATCCGCTCCCTATATTAATATATATAATATATCTAGATATATATAGTAGATAGATATATATCTATTATATATAGAGTATATATATATTAATATTATATATATATATTATATATATATATATATATATATATATATATAGATTATATAATATTATATTCTATATCTATATATATATATTATATATATAGATATATATATATATATATATATATATATATATAACAAGAAATATATATTATATAAATGGCTCCCTACCTTCAGCCCGAGCTCCCCACCTCTCCCCTCTTCGTCCACCCGTGGTATATTAATATATATATATATATATATATATATATATAACAAGAATATATATATAAGTATATAATGGCTCCCTACTCTTCAGCCCCGAGCTCCCCCCCTCTCCCTCTTCGTCCACCTCGTGTCCGCCTCCTCGACCATGTCTAATTTTGTCCACCGCCATCGCTTTCGGATACCCCTCCGCCCTCTCCGCGAGGCTATAATCGCGGCTCCAAGCGCTGTCGTCGGAGGCCCCATCGCGTCTCGGTGCACCCTTTGCCGCCTTCACCCTCCAACCTCTCGAGGGCCGCGACCCCTACTTGCTGGAGCGGCTCAGCCGCGGGCCAGCTCTATTTGTCCTGGAGCCCTCCCCCTCCGCGCCCGCGACTGGTCCTCGGCTCAGTTAAGCTCGTAGGCCGCAGCTTTGTCGCGGTGGTATCCAAGCCCCTAGTCACGGGCCGGCCACAGCCGAAGCTGTGCCTCCTAGCCTGGCCAGATGATAGGCAAGGAGTTTTCTGCCCCCCTGTAGTTTGAAATTCAAATTCAGCTCTTCGCTCTCCAGTTCGGTAGAGCTCGGGCCATACGCTAGTTTAAGGGTCATGCCCCGTCGAGAGAGACATGCGACCCAGGGTCTCCCATCTCCCTGAGGCATGCACCCTCAGCGAGGTGCATGCGAACGCGGGGCCACTGGCTGCGCCCTATGTGAGGGGCATGCGCCCGAGAGGCCTCCGACGGCGTCTCGCGTCCCTCCACCCTCTTTGCGACAGGCCAAGTCGGTAGGGCAGCATATGCGCTCGTCCCTAACTCTTTGCGCTCGCTCCCCCTCTTGGGGCTATTTCATGCGCCCGCCAGCATCCCAACTTCTTGCGCCTCAGGACATCCGATGCCCCATGGGGCCGGGGCTAACCCCCACTCTCTGCGCCGCTCCCCTTCTTGGGACTGGCACATGCGCCCGCCTTCATCCCTGCTCCTTGCGCCTCAGGGCCATTCTTCCCCCTGGGGGGGGCCGTCCATGCGCCCGTCCCCCGTCCCTATGTGCCCCTGGAGTAAGGGCTGCCCATGCGCCGGCTCCTCTCATTTTGTGCAGAGCATTCCGGCTGCCCGTCCAGGACCTTCCATCCTTCGTGGATCCTCCACGCTTCTGCTTCCGGAGGCCCAGGCTCCCGCCACCGTCTTCTGGCATTGGCAGGAGTACTCTATCCCAGTCGGCCCCACCTCCTCTCCCTCGGGTGTGCCAGCTCCTCCGGGATATCCTCCGCGGTCTCTTTTACAGACCTGGTGAGACCGACCGTATCGATCAGAAGCTCTCGATCCTTTTCGACGTCGCTTCCCGGATCAAATATCTCCCGTCAACCGAGGGACTGCCATCATCGATCCCCTTCTCCGACGCCGATCTGTCCTTCCGTACCAGCAGTTTTTTCACCTTTGTGCTCCAATTCTCCTCTGGGTGCCCCAAACTCGCTAGAGTTCAAGAATCATTGCCAATGTCAATTCCAAGCGTATACAAAGTGCCTCCTGGACCCAAAAATATTCTGCTTTCTCTTTCTTCGGAAGCAGACCAAAGAATAGCCCTGACTCACGGTATCAGCAAGGTTGACTCAAAAACCATGACAATTGTCAGATGGTCTCAGACCCTCAACCTAGAGAGGACTCGCCCATCGTGGAGCCTGGGTCAACTCCCAACCCCCTCTGATCTGCTTCATCCTAGCGGCTCTCAAAAGAATAATTAATCGTTTGGCACCTTTGTAGCAATGGCGGAGGAACCGGAATCTAACCAGGGCTAACTACGCTAAAGTCTGCATGGAACTGGACATCTCTAAAGATATTCCCAAATCAATAACATTGGTTAGGCAGTCAGACTCACACCAGTCCCTCGTCTACGAATAACGTCTATTTTGCAATCACGCCACATCAGAGGACACCTTACCAAGTTTTGCTACAAAGCTCACCGGAGTTGAACAAAAAAAAACAACTTGCCCCCAAGGATCCCACAAGCAAAAGAAATAAGAGGAGTCGCACCACAACCGACACCCCCCAACTCACACCTCTAGATTCAAATTTAGCCCAAACTCAACCTGTAACCATCTATATACCTCCGAACAAGGCAACCCCATCTCCCTAAAACCAAATTCAATATCCACCACTAACAGATTCGAATCTCTGAACATGGAAGACTTTATTAACGGGTTTAGCACATGAGAACCCACCTCTCTCCATCCCAACGCATCCGTCCAACAACCCAGATGCTGTCTTATCTAAGAACATCACATCACCAGCAAATTGCGGGAAGCCACTATCAAACACCTAGCACAAAGGTTCCAAGTCCTGAGTAGGGAAATAAAGTCCCAACAGCCGCACAACCAATGATCGATATCCCCTCCATTGATTACCCTACTGACCCCATAGAGCATTTGCAGCCCCCCTCGACCAAGAGGCCGCGGATAGGATGTGACATGCCAAGGAAGCCGGCTTCCTGGACCCCAACAACCTATGTGTGCATTGTCGAATCGGAAGGATCTGAAGACGCTACCGTATTCGTTCCGACAGAAGACTCCGGGACGGTTCTTTTGCCCCCCAGGGGAAGCACCAGTCCCATCGGAGAGTGCAAAAACCCCCAAAATATCTCTCAAGCAGAAGAAACAGAAAAAACAAGGACAACATCCGGCAAGGACTACGAGGCCGCCGTAAAGCTCCAAAACCCAGATCCCCTCCCCCTTCCAAATGCTTAACATCCTTTCATGGAACGTGAGAGGTATAGCCATAATCGATACTGAACAGAATCCTCAGCCTCAAGAAATCCTACCAATCGATATCTTAGTGGTCATTGAACCCAAACTTTTACAGAAGAGACTCAAAGGCATCCAGCTCCATCTCAGATTCCAGGTCGATGTGGCCGGATGCCATGACTGGATCTTCTTCGCTACAGGGATCAAGTTCGGCCTTGTCCAAGACTCGAGACAAGCCCTCTTGTTGGGTGGAGCACCGGAGCTTCTGTCCCGTTTCTCTCTCTGTTGTCCACGATAGCTGTGGCATCTTAGAGCGGCTCCTCTGGGATCACCTTTTAGCCTCCCACATTCCCTACACAATCTTCCATGGATATGCATCGGCGACTTCAACACGACATCTTGCAGCACTGAGAAGTTAGGGGGTCGTCCGCCCCTGCTCCGGCTATGAAAGACTTTAAACAACTTTATTTCAACTCCCAATTAACCCCCTACCTTCTCCGACAACGCTTTCACCTGGTGCAACAACAGGAGGTGACCGTCGTCAATACTCCCATCTTGACCATGCCCAGATCAACGGTCCCTGGTCGAAATGGGCCTCGTCTCCACCTCTTTCACCTCAACTCTATCGAATCGGGACCATTCCCCTCCTTATTGTTATCAGCGTAATTCTATCACATCTAAAACCTTTTCGATTTTTGGTATTTCTGGAGACCATCCTCAATTCAAAGCCGTTATGACGACTGCTTGGAGCTCAGCAGATGATCTTGACCCCCTGGTCAGAGTCCCGACCAAACTTAGAGCTACCAGCACGATGCTTTCTTTTGGAGCAAGGCCGCATTCTGGAACTGTAACCTACTTTCCCCAATTAATAAATTTTGAATTTTTTAATATTTTAAAATGATATTCAGGTTATTTTAGTATTTAAAATTCATATATAATGAGTTAATTATTATTGGGGAATGATTAATCAGGAGTGTTCTCAAGTCACCAACTAACTAGAGTGGTCCACAATTCTTAGCAAACTTGTAGCAACTTTCCCATCCTTTTATAATCTTAACAAAATCCTAACTAATTTTCCTAACAATTTGTAATAAAGGGAAGCATCGAGGTCTTTTTAGTAAAAGTTCAATTCCTTCCTGAGTACTTATATAAACTCACAATTTTTTCTCTCACACATTTCTTCTTCTGTAAAATTGGGACAGAGCTGAGCCTCTCGTTTCCCCTAACCCAAAAATTCTTGGCGATGGCGGCGACGATGATCTCACCGTGACGACTTCTCCGGTGGCGGTACAAGGTCGCTTTTTCAATGACGACGAGTTCCGCGACGATGCTACATCGTTCAATCCCGACGATCGACAGCAGCTGATTTCGTCCACGATGGGCGAGTCCACCGGCGAGCGTTTCTATGATGAACGACGACCGAGCTAGTCGACGCGAGCACCACCATGGCGGCAGCGCAGGGGCTTCCTCCTTCTCGATGGCACATGGTTGAGCGCCATCACTCCACCAGCAGATTTCTCCGATGAGGTACGATCCTCGGCAGAGCACGGCCACTACAGTGCGTTCGTCATTCCGGTGACCTCTTCCTTCGAGTCGCGTAGTGACAGTGGTGAGTCCGGTGAGTGTTCCTTCTCGGTCTCTCTTATTTGAGTCGATCTAACGATTGGATCGATAAGTTGTATGACGAGTCGATGAGGATTTGGTTGAGTTGATGACCGATCAATCATTTAGATCGAACTAGCAGTTGGTTGAACTCCGCAAGGATCTTCAGTCCAAAATTGGAGTACGATCGATTTGATGAGTTACTTCAACCAATTATGATACAATTTGGATTGATCCATGTCTTGATATGTTTCGTTGTTTGATCCAAATTATGAATTGAAGTGTATCAAAAAACTATTTCTATGTTTTTGAACACCAGGTGTTCGTGTCTTGCTTCTGAGGAAGTATCGAGCAGTTTGGGACATGAACTGTCAGTATCTGACACGTCTAAACCGCATCCTCACTCCAGGTTAGTTCCCTCCTTTTCAGGTATAATTTGCTATTGGATGAGAGGAACACAGTTGTATCCTAAATTGATGAAGTTCTTGGGTTGTCATGTCCAGGTATTGTGCGTGTCCAGTTTTGGTCGTGTCAAGGTGTTTGTTCGTATCCAGGGGTTATTGTCTAAAGTCGGACTGGGATTGAAGTGTAGCAGGGGCTGGAGGCAACAGTTTGAATTAGTTTCTTTTATTATTCAATGCTGGTTATGTATGTATATTTCTTTCTAAAGTTTTTGAGTTGCAATTTGGAAGGGGTAGTAGCCGGTAGATTCAGTATACAAGAGTTGAAACCTTGTGTGTATGTTGCTAATGGTGTGTATGTGTTGCTAGCTTCAGTTACATCCTTTTCGAGTGTGCATCTGTATGTTTGGGTCTTAGCTTTAGAAGTACGAGATTGAAGTTGTGCTTGGTTGCGTAGGCTTGGCTTATATTTGATGTCAATTGTAGTTATTTTGGATGTGCTGGGAAGGAAGAGAAAGCGGGCTGCTCAGTTTAGCTTCATTTTAAGTGGGGGCTAGGCTCAGTAGTATCAACTTGTTAGGTTCATTATTAACTGTATGGATTGGGCTGTGTAGAGATAGCTTATGGTTGGAAGATGTATACGGGATATCAGCCCAAATGTTACGGAATATTGGGAATGTCTATGAACATTTGGTTAGTGATATGCTGACTTATATTTCTACAATTTTTTAGGCTTTTAATTCTTCTTCTGTGTTTGGGCTGAGTATACTGAAGAGTTTCAGTTATATCTGTGAATGAATGTATAGGCTCGAGTTGGATTCGGCAGTGGGCTTGACAATGTGGATTGTAGTTTATAAAATTGGTG